>CM061553.1:245103416-245214109 GCA_030864225.1 Capsicum baccatum var. pendulum
TTAGTTATGATCCTCTTATAGCATAGATTAAAATGAGATTAATGTAAGAATCCATAAATTTTTAATCGCCTCTAGTGTTATACATGTCGCTTTAAGTATCATAAAATTTTAAGTAAAGGATACATATAATTTTAGGTAGATTCATGAGAATAATACTAAGAAACCGTTTGGCCTTGAAAATTATTTTCTTTTTTTCCCTGAAAATATTTCACTTTAGTGAAAAAAGTAAAAACAAGAAGCGTTATGCCATGCATAGAATTCTGTACATCGAGTGTGAGAGCCTAACAGCTGTTCTGAAATTGATAATCTCTCCTGCCACTCCTTCAAATGTTCTGAGGTTGTTTTTAACTCTGCAATGATTCTCTCGATTCATCAAATCAAATCAAAGTAGAACTTCATAGTACTTTTATGCCATTTGGAAAACCCGTAGAGAAAATTACAATTTGAGATAATAAGAGAATCCTTCATTTTAAGCTAACTAAAAAAAGATTTAAAATAAAAGAGATAGAACATGTCTAGAAAACACAACACTTACATAAAAGTTCACAAATAAATGTTAAAAAGCTAGTTCGGCTTTAAAACATTTAAAATAAGACAATCCAAACATGCTCTATACATGTTGTGTACTTATTTAGAATTTTAAAAAATTAAAACACAATCCTAAAAATCAAAAGTAAATAGTCTCATCGAGGGTATCAAACTACGATAAAATAATTTGCTTACTGCGTTATTGTAGACTCATAAAATTTATTGGATCAAATTCATACAAAATTTGAATTTGATCCATATTTTATTGGGTTCTAAAACTTATTTTGGGCTTAAAAAAAATAATAAGCCTATTTTATTCCTCATCAAGGTCCATATCACTTTGAAGACCAAACTCATCAACTGTCGTGGCATCCCAGTCAAATCCAAGACCAATGATACACCACCATATGTACAAAATTATGTGAAAATCTCATTCAAATTCAAACAACCAGTCAAAAGGCGCCAAGTGGCAAAATGACATATTTTGGCCAATCACAATCAACTAGGCCTACCCCCAACAAACTATAAATAGAGGAGTAACATAAGATTCTAGGAAAAGGAACAAGAAAAAGAAGGACACTCTTCAAGCATTGGAGGAAGCTTTTTGACTACACAACTATTCAATGAATTGACTAACGTAGTTCTGTCCGGAGGTCAACTCGACAAGACAAAGTGCTGTCAAACAATTCCGGAAGATCCGTAATGACCCTTCAGGTCATTTTCCATATTTATGCTTATTATCACCGTTTGAGCTTCTCCATAGCTGCCCCAAGTTATTTATGACTTGTTGGGACTGAGGGTTCATTTACCAGTCAGTTCGTTGATTTTTAGAGACAACTCCCTGTTTAGAAGTTTTCGTTAGTTTCAAATGGCCACCGATCAAAAACTTCAGCAAAACGATCTCGAATGAAAATTTCGGCTGTGCCGGCATATCTAAAAAATTGATTTTATTCTAGTATACCCTTTTTTTTTGGGTCCCAATGATCCTGAGCTCATTTCGACCTATTAGTCAGAAAGTCATAAAATCGAAACTATTATATGCGGCCCCACCTTTTTCCGAAACGGCCTTGGTATGAATTATTAATGATTCCAATGGATTTGAATTGTAGTTTACACTCAAATTTCACTATTGGATCATATATATTGGGTTCTGAATGAGTTCTTAGGGTCAAAAATAAGTTTTTCACTTTGCTGTCGCAGGTTACCTGCGTCTGTTCGCCGAAGGAGTCTAAAATAGAACCAAGGTCGCGATTTTGGAGATTTGTCTTTCACATTTGAGAACACAAAACCCTAAATAGTTATGATAACTTGAAATTGAGTCTTTGTGGGTGTCTAGGGAGCTTGGTAAACATCTTTTATCATGATTATCATGCCGAATTAAGGGTAAGATTTCATCACTTTATTGGTGAATTTCATTGTTCTTGACCCAAAACCCCAATTTATCTTAGAGCTTGATTTAGTCTCAAATTTCGTTTGTTTACGGCCCATCAATTGAGGGTTACACTTCCTTGATGTGAGATAACTCCTATATGTGAGATGATTATAGATATGCTACGGTTTATAAATATGATTATTTATATGAGTCCTGGATATGTATATGGGCCTAAGGCCATGATTATGATGTTGTCATTATTCTGGATAAATTAATGGGCCAAGGGTCGTGTTATGGTACAGATTAAATATCGAAGAAGTGGTTATCAATTATAATTGTGAATGATGTGATTGCGATTTATGAATATGAATATGTATATTTTTGTATACACAACTCTCCGGTATGGGACGGAGAAAGATGCGGTATGATGCTCATTATTCCATTGATTGAATACTGGTTATGGTATCCCATAGATTTGGTACATTCATAATTATTTACCATTATAAATGCATGTGATTTAGCCGAAATATGATCTTATGGTTTTTCTTCTTGTTAGATGGTTAAGCTATGTTGGTAACTAGTTGTCTATTAGCTAACTATTGCACTTGATGGCTAGGAAGCTAATGTATTAGTTAATGAATCTTGCTTGGTTGGAACATGGTAGCTAATGATGGTCAGTTAATGAATGATGTCATTTAATAAAAGGTGGTTAGGCGACAAGTAGTGATATGTTGTCTAGTAATGATTAACAAAAATAGGATGAATAGTTGTTAATAAAGAATGGTGGATAAATGACGATTTTCGTCTAATGATGACCTAGATATTAGATGTTAGATGTTGACTGTTAAATGAATAGGTGGTTAGTTGTTATCCCCGTGAATAAGGATTATGTGAAGGATAATGTTTAGGCTAATAACTAGAGGTTGTGTGATGACTATCGAACTAGCGGTTTAATAATAATAATTGTTGGTTAGCTAATAACGGGTAATTGAGATGTATTGATAAGATAGATATTTTTACGGTTATGAGTATATCCATTTGTATTGTGTCGAAAGTTATGATGATAATTGATACCCCGGCAAGACCGGAGGATATTATGATGATATTGATACCCGATTCGAGGTTGGAGAATACAATTGAGATGATGTTGATTCCCGGCAAGGCCGGAGGATATTATGATGATATTGATACCCGGTTTCTAGTCTGGAGGATACTATTGAGATGATATTGATACCCGAAAAGGCCGAAGGATATTGTTTATAATATTAATACCCGGTTCGAGTTTGGAGGATACTATTAAGATGATATTGATACTCGGTGAGGCCAGAGGTTGACAATGATGATGGTCCCGATGAGGACAGTTATGATGCATTATGATATTGATGGTATATTTTGTATTCATTCCTGGATGTGCATCGCCTATCACTAGTATGCACCTATATTTATCAGCCGGTATGAGACGGTTGCATAGATATGGCTGAAGAATATGTTTTGTGCTATTGTTTGTTGATTGTACCTTCCGAGTCTGGGGCGGTGGAGGTATGCATAGGCTCGGCTAGATATTTTGGTTGTCTGGAGTAGCCTATTATTTACAATGTTATTGATATTGATATTATGATGGTTATGATCATTATTATGGATAGCATATGACAGATTCGTCATGGATCCGATATTGATATTGAGGGTACGTCATTGTAATGAACCACACTTTCCTAAGATAGAAAATGAACAGTTGTTCTTATATGTGAAAAACCCAATTTTGTAAACCATATTTTGGAACCTAAATCACCAAGAATGCCCTAGTTATAAAGAGAGCTTATGATGTATTAAGTGTGGTTATATGAGTCACTTAAGGTAGTACAAGCTAAGAGTTTCAAAATCCATCAAGTTTTAGGATTTGAATTTTCAAGAGTCATCTTTGAATGAGCATAACTTGTTAAATATGTGGTGTTTTTGCATATTCTACACCATAAAATTATAGAGAATTGAATTAGCTCTCCAACGATACTAATTTCATCAAAATCCGACACTTGAGCTAGGAGTTATGGCTTTCAAAGTAGAGTGTGTCGCCTAACCCAATCGCATATGGCCACTGGAAAGCATATGCGATAGCATATGCGGCGCCTATTGTAAACATAGGCGATAGTATATGTGCCGCCAATGTAAACATAAATGATAAATATACAGCGCCTATGTATTGGTTTCAAATGACTTAAACACTTTGCTTTGTGTTATTTCAAGGATAAATAAACCTTTTAACATTCCTTACACATCCTAAACATAACCCTACGAATTTAACTACTCCTAAATACATCATAACCCTATTATCAGTCTAAGTTCATCATCTAAGAGCACTGAAGGAGAATAATAACTAGGTTGCACAATCAACGTTGAGGGTCCAATCTTTCAACGAATCCATTACCATAAAGGTATGTGGGATTTTTAACAAGAGCCTTTTTTCGTTCTTGTGCCCAAACTGATGTTTGCGTTTACAAATATAAATGATTTTATAGGCTTTACTATGAATTTGAGATGGAAACTTATATATATATATTTTGTTCAAGAAACTATGATATTTTGATGTCGAATTTGAATACCATGAACTTTGATGATAATATCATGTTTAAAGTTAAAATTTCAGATTTTGTATGAATTATATATTGTTGCTACATAAAGTATGAATCTTGAAGTATTTTGCTCAAGTGTTGATATATGGGATTTAAACCCTCTTTGAGATTATGATATTTGGTGAAGTAATGTGTTTTACACACCTTGATATTTGAATGATTTGACCTTTGGTCTTAAAAGAGTTATTTTTGAACTCGAATGAGAAAAGAAATCCACATGTTGATTTTATTATGAAAAAGGGGTAGCATAACGGCTCCCGATATGAATTGCTGAATTGTGTTGTTGTGGTTTTTCTTTTGAAATGATCTGGGCTAAGTCCGGGAGTAGTCTTTAGCACCGAGTGGGAGGTATAGCTATTATTGGTACTTCCCTAGAACTACATGCCCTCCGTAGGATGTGGAGCCTAAGGTTTCTTGATATAGTGATCACTCGTGAACCAAAGGTTAAGGTCCTACTCCGATGGCAAGGATAGGACAGCTCTCCCCAATGTGGTTGTATTTTGGACTCCATATAGCTCACATGGTTTTATGTCGGTTGTAAGAGTCTCCAGTATTATGTGTGTATTCTTATGTCTGATGATGAAAAGTGAAATGATCTGAAAGTTGTGTTGTGAAAGTTATCATTTTTGAAAAGTTTTAATGATTTTATATTATCCAAGAGGGATTTCATTATGAGGTTTGATCATCTAATGAATTGGAAAGTGATAAGAATTTATATGATGACTCCACATATTTTATTACACTCTCTGATGATTACAGTGATCTTATTCGAGCGATGTGAGTCTTTCATTACATCATGCATGTCTTCTGTAAATGCTTATGATATTAATTTTTAGATTTGCATGCACCCCCATATGCTCAGCCCATTTTTATGGTACTAACTCACATCTCCGGATATGGGCTATATTTTCTCGGAAATATAGGTTCAGGTGCTCAGTCCCCAGGCTCCGACAGTGACTTCTGGCACGCTGTTCTACATCCTCTGGTGTGGTGAGTCCTTATGATCTAGGACGTGACATCCAGATTTTTGTTTCGTTGAATGAAGTACTTTTGATATTGAGTATGAGTCAGTTGGGGTATGTCCATATGGCTCTCTGATGTTGTTGACTTTTAGAGGCTTGTTAGACTAGACTAGATGTTTGCAGTTGTCATGAGACATAGTAATTTTGTTTACTTTCTGCATTATTTTCGTCTTGATTTTTGATATCATGGAGAATATTTTGAGGTTTGTTTGTTGAAATCCGGTTGATAAGTGATGAATGATGTGAATACAGCTCAAAGGGTTAGCTTGAGGTTACTTGTAGCCTTAAGCGCCGTGTGACGCCCTCGGGGACCCATTTTTGTTGGCGCGTTACAAACTTAGATATCAGAGCCTAGGTTTTAATGAGTCCTAGGGAGTCTGACAAGCCGTGTTAAGTAGATTCTTGATCATCGGTGTGTAGCATGCCACATCTATGAGCAAGAGGCTATGAGGACATTTTAGGAAAAAGTGTGATTCTTTCTTTCAGAAGTCTGTCGTACTGAAAGTGTCCTCTCTCTCTACTATTAATTCATGCTCTCCTCTTTCAGAAATATGCCTCCACATCAAGCTATAAAAAATAATGATGGTCAGTAACCCCCAACCTGCTGACCCATTGAATCAGAATGTGTCCCATGCTGAATTTTTGGGTAGCCTTTCAGGCGCTGGCCGAAGCTGTTACCACGAATGTTCAGGCCAATACGGCCCCAGCTCCATAGCAGCAGGGAGGTGATTCAGCTACTGTGAGGATTCATGACTTTGTGCGGATGAGTCACCAGAATTTTATGTCTCTAAGTCAGCTGAGGATCCACAGTTATTTTTAGAGGAGGTGCAAAAGATTACTCAAGTAATGCATATATCCGAGGAGCATAGTGGGGAGTTGGCAGCATATCAGTTTGAAAGACCTTGCTTATGATTGGGTGGTTGCTTGGAGGAAAGGAAGAGGTGAGGGTGCCGCCCCTACGACTTGGCAGGAGTAACAGGATGCATTTCTAGATATGTTTTTTTCCCTTTAGAGATAAGAGAGGCAAAGGTTAGAAGAGTTCATAAACTTGCGACAGGGCGCTATAATTGTTAGAGAGTACTATCTGAAGTTCAATCAGTTAGCCAAATATGCCTCTCACTTAGTATCTGATAATCGGCCAGTATGAGTAAGTTTGTGATAGGAGTGGCTAGCTATGTAGTGAAGGAGTGGCAGGTCTGCTATGCTAAATAGTGATATGAATCTTTCCAGGCTAATGACTCGATGCCCAACAGATTGAAGCAAATAAAATTAGGAATAGAGTTAGAATGAAAGGGAATAAGAGAGCTAGGTCCAAGCAGCACGGATAGGGTCAAACTAGGTCACAGGGAAGGAGTCACCCTCAGTTTCAGGATCGCTCATCTGCGCCAGCACCGTCGTCAGTTATTTCTCCCATGCCTAGGGTAGGAAGGAGCAAGGTAATCGGTCCTATGTATCCAAATCTCAGTACAGTGTTGGCAGTAAGAAAAATTATCCTCCCTGTCCTAAGTATGGTAGGATCCACCTGAGTGAGTGTTTGGGTGAGAAGAAAGGTTGTTTTCGGGTGTGGTGACTTGGGTCACAAACTTAGGGAGTTCCCACATGCCAGGACAAGGGCGTCGTGATAATCCCCCTTAGACACAGACTCAGATTGCTAGTGCTCCAGTTCAGGTGACTCGCCCAGCCCCAGCTCAGGGCGCCTCTTCTACTCTGCTGGGGTCAGCGCTAGAATAGGTTCTATGCTTTGTCGTCTCACCAGGAGCAGGAGGACTCTCCCCGATTTGTTACTTGTATGCTCCGTATACTTCAGTTTGATGTCTATGCTTTGTTGGACCCTGGGTCTAGTTTTTCATATGTTACACCTCTGATTGCATTGAATTTTGAAATAAGTCCCAAAAATATTCCTGAGACTATCTTAGTTTCTACCCGAGTGGGTGATTCGATTAGTGCCCAGAAAGTGTATAGAAAAATGTCCTATTACAGTCCTTCATAGAGTCATGTTGGCTGATCTGATCGAGTTAGACATGGTGGATTTTGATGTTATTATGGGGTATAAACTGGCTTCATTCTTGTTATGCCTCTATAGATTGTCGTACCGGAGTAGTCAAGTTTTAGTTTACTGATGAACGTGCATTTGAGTGATCTGGGAGTTCTGTATCTCCCAAGAGTCATTTTATCTCATATATTAAAGCTAGAAAACTTATTTCCAAGGGGTGTATCTATCATTTGGTTAGAGTCAAGGACACTAAGTCCGAGACTCCAACTCTCCAGTCAGTTAGCATTGTCAATGAGTTTTCTGATGTCTTTCTAGAAGATCTCCCAGGGATACCTCCTGATAGAGAGAAAGAATTTAGGATCGATCTTCTTCCCAATACTCAGCCCATTTCTATTCTTCCTTACCGTATGGTACCTACAGAACTTAAGGAGTTGAAAGAGCAACTCAAAGATCTGTTAGATGAGGGTTTTATAAGGCCCAGTGTTTCTCCCTTGGGGTGCTCCTGTGTTATTTGTGAGGAAAAAAATGTTTCTTTGCGTATATGCATTGACTATCTCTAGTTGAATAAAGTCACTATCAAAAATAAGTATCTCCTTTCGAGAATAGACGATTTGTTTGACAAGTTGCAAGGTGCAAGTTACTTCTTAAAGATAGACCTTTGTTCCGGCTATCATCAGCTCAAAGTTAGGGAGTGTGACATCCTAAAAACATCCTTTCGAACTCACTATGGTCATTTTGAGTTTCTTGTTATGTCCTTCGGGTTAACTAATGCCCCGACAGCTTTCATGGACCTCCTAAATCGAGTGTTCAGACCATACCTTGATATGTTTATTATGGTATTCATAGACGATATTCTGGTGTACTCTTATAGTGAGAATGAGCATTAATATTACCCTCCAGATTGTCTTGAAAACCCTTAGAAATCATCAATTGTTTGCTAAAATTCAGCAAGTGTAAGTTTTGGTTAAGATCAGTTTTTTTCTGGGTCATATTATTTCTTTCGAGGGTATTAGAGTGGATCCCCAAAAGACCAAAGCTATTAGAAACTGGCCTAAACCTATCTCTCTGATTGACATTCGAAGTTTCTTGGGTCTATCTAGCTATTACCGCTATTTTGTTGAAGGTTTCTCCTCTATAGCGTCCTCTATGACAAGGTTGACCCAAAAGAAAGTGAAATTCTTGTGAGAAGAGTTTTCAGGAGTTGAAGACTCAACTCACTACAGCCCCTATTTTGACTCTGCCTGATGGTGTTCATGGTTTTGTGGTATATTGTGATGCTTCTAGAGTTTGTTTGGGTTGTGTATTAATGTAGAAGGGTAAGGTGATAGCTTATGCTTCTACACAGTTGAAACCCCATAAGAAGAATTACCCCGCCCATGATCTTGAGTTAGCTGTTGTTGTGTTTGCTCTAAAGATCTGGAGACACTACTTGTATGGTGTTCATGTTGTTGTTTTCACTGATCATGAGAGTTTTCAATATGTATTTACCTAGAGAGAGTTGAACCTTAGGCAGAGAGGATGGTTTAGAGTTGTTAAAAACCTATGATATGAGCGTATTGTATCATCTGGGTAAGGCCAATGTAGTGGAAGATGCCCTTAGCAGGGTGTCTACGATTAGTGTTTCGCATGTTGGAGAGGTAAGAAAGAGTTGGCTCATGACGTGCATCGTCTGGCTAGACTGGGGGTTAAGTTGTTTCACTCTGCTGAAGGTAGTATAGGGGTTCAGAGTAGTTCCAAATCCTCCTTGGTTTTGGAAGTGAAGGAGAAATAAGACTTAGATGCTAGGCTTGGTCAGACTAAAAGAATCAGTCAAGGACCAAAAGGTGAAGGTTTTCTCCAATAGGGAGATGGTATGTTGAGATTGCAGGATAGATTATGTGTTCTAGATGTCGAGGATCTGAGATAAAGAATTATAACTGAAGCTCACGGTATGCGATATTCTATTCATCCCGTTGCCACCAAGATGTACCGTGACTTGCGGAAAATCTATTGGTGAAGTGGCATGAAGAAGGATATAGCAGCATTTATGGCTAAGTATGCGACGTGCTAACAGGTTAAGGTAGAAAACGAAAGACCTAGTGGTATGATGCAGGAGTTCGACATTCCCACTTGGAAATGGGAAGAGATAAATATGGATTTTGTGACTGGTTTACCTCCTTCCCGACGCCATCATGATTCCATTTGGGTTGTTATGGATAGATTGACTAAGTCTGTGCACTTCTTGCCTATGCATACTTCTTCTACTGCTGAGGATTATGCTAGATTGTACATCTGGGAATTAGTCAAATTTGCATGGAGTTCCCTTGTCCATCATTTCAGATAGAGGTACTCAGTTCTCTTCGTAGTTTTAGAGAGCTTTTCATAAGGGTCTTGGTACCCAAATGCATTTAAGTTCTGCTTTCCATCTGCAGACAGACAGTCAGGCTGAGAGGACCATCTATACCTTAAAGGATATGTTGAGAGTGTGTGCTCTTGACTTTAAGAGGAGTTGGGATGAGCACTTACCATTTATAGAGTTTTCCTTACAACCACAGTTTGTACTCTTGCATTGGCATGGCTCCGTTTGAGGCTTTGTATGGGAGGAAATGTAGGTCAACCATAGGTTGGTTTGAAGTGGGTGAAATGGCCATGAGTGGTCCAGATTTGGTCTTTGAAGCTATAGAAAAAGTCAAAGTGATTAGAGAAAGATTGAAAACCGCACAAGGTCGTCAGAATTCGTATGCTGATGTGAGGAGATGATACCTTGAATTTGAAGTTGGTGACTTGGTGTATTTGAAGATTTCACCCATGAAGGGAGTGAAGAGATATGGGAAGAAGGGGAAACTTACTCCCTGTTATGTTGGCCCCCACATAGTTCTTAGCCGTGTTGGTAAAGTAGCGTATGAGGTTGAGTTTCCTTCAGAGTTATCTTCTGTTCACTCCATCATCCATGTCTCATGCTTAGGAAGCACTTTGGTGATTGTGTTATTGTAGATCCTTCAGAAAACCCTGATGTACTAGATAGTCTTTCTTATGAGGAAGTTCCTGTTGCGATTTTAGATCACCAAGTACGAAGACTAAGGAGCAAAGAAGTTCCCTTGGTCAAGGTGTTTTGGTGAAACCAATCCATTGAGGGTGCAACTTAGGAAGACGAGGCGGATATGCGATCCCAGTACCCGCATCTATTTTCCATAAGCTTTGATCAAGGCGAACGTACCATTCTACTCTAAATCATTCCTTTTCTATGCCGAATTAAAGTAGTTCAACAGTTATTGTATGCTATTCAGCTGTGATTTCATGAGTCATGCACTTCTTGTTGTGTCCGAAATGTAGAATGAAGTAGAGGCAAGATTAGTATGTTGTGTCAACTGTGTACCCTTCATTTTCTCTTAACTCTTAATATACCCAGCTTCATTTGAGGACGAATGTCCCCAAAGGGGAGATATTGTTATGCCCCACACTTTCCTAAGCTGGAAAATGAACCATTGTTCGTATATATGAAAAACCCAATTTTGTAAACCTTATTTGGGAACCTAAATCACCAAGAGTCCCCTAGTTATAAGAGAGTTTATGATGTGTTAAGTGTGGTTATATGAGCCACTTAAGGTAGTACAAGCTAAGAGTTTCGAAAACCATCAAGTTTAAGTATTTGAATTCGCAAGGGTCATCTTTGAATGAGCATAACTTGATAAATGTGTGGTATTTTTTCATTTTTCTACCTACAAAATTATAGAGAATTGAATTAGCTTTCCAACAATACAAATTTCAAGAAAATCCGACACCCGAGCTAGGAGTTATGGCTTTCGAAGTAGAGTGCGTCGCCTAACCAATCGTATATGGCCACTGGAAAATATATGCGATAGCATATGTGGCGCCTATGTAAACATAGGCGATAGCATATGCGGCGCCTATGTATTTGTTTTAAATGACTTAAACACTCCATTTTTGTGTTATTTAAAGGATAAATAAACCTTTTAACATTACTTACACGTCCCTAAACATAACCCTATGAATTTAACTACTCCTAAACACATCATAACCCTATTATCAATCTAAGTTCATCATCCAAGAGAACTAAATGATAAAAACAACTAGGGTTGTACAATCAACATTGAAGGATCAATCTTTCAATGAATCTGTTACCATAAAGGTATGTGGGGTTTTCAACAAGAGCCTTTTTTCGTTCTTGTGCCCAAATTGATGTTTACATTTACAAATAAACATGATTTTATAGGCTTTACTATGAATTTGAGATGGAAGCTTATATATTATATTTTGTTCAAGAAACTATGATATTTTGATGCCTTGAAGTTGAATACCATGAACTTTGATGATAATATCGTGTTTAATGTTAAAATTTCAGATTTTGTATGAATTATATATGGTTGCTACATAAAGTATGAATCTTGAAGTATTTTGCTCAAGTGTTGATATATGGGATTTAAACCCTCTTTGAGATTATGATCTTTGGTGAAGTAATGTGTTAAAAATACCTTGATATTTGAATGATTTGACCTTTTGTTCTTGAAAGAGTTATTTTTGAACTCGACTGAGAAAAGAAATCCGCATGTTGATTTTATTATGAAAAAGGGGGTAGCATGACTGCTCCCAAAATGAATTGCTAAATTGTGTTGTTGTGGGTTTTCTTTTGAAATAATCTAAGCTAAGTCCAGAAGTAGTCTTTTGCACCGAGTTGGAAGTATAGCTGTGATTGGTATTTCCCTAGAACTACGTGTCCCCGTAGTATGTGAGCCTAAGGCTGCTTGATATAGTGATCACTAA
This sequence comes from Capsicum baccatum var. pendulum, assembly GCA_030864225.1. Taxonomy (NCBI): domain Eukaryota; kingdom Viridiplantae; phylum Streptophyta; class Magnoliopsida; order Solanales; family Solanaceae; genus Capsicum; species Capsicum baccatum. Next base: position 245,115,720 of record CM061553.1, read on the forward strand.
TGAACCAAAGGTTAAGGTTCTACTCGGATGGAAAGGATAGGACACCTTTTCCCAATGTGGGTTGAACATTGAACTCCATGTAGCTCACATAGTTTATGTCGGTTGTAAGAGGCTCCCAGTGTGTATGTGTATTCTTACATCTGATGACGAAAAGTGAAATGATTTGAAAGTTGAGTTGTGAAAGTTATCATTTTTGAAATTTTTTAATGATTTTATATTATCCAAGAGGAATTTCATTGTGAGGTTTGATCATCTAATGAATTGGAAAGTAATTGAGAATTTATATGATGACTCACATATTTTATTACACTCTCTGATGATTATAGTGATCTTATTCGAGCAATGTGAGTCTTTGATTACATCATGTATATCTTATGTAAATGCTTATTATATTGATTAATAGATTTGGAAGCACCCATATGCTTAGTCCATTTCTATGGTACTAACCCACGTCTCCAGATGTGGGCAACATTTTCTCAGAATGTAGGTTCAGGTGCTCAGTCCCAGGCTCGACAGTGACTTTCTGGGCACGCTGTTCTACATTCTCTGTTGTGGTGAGTCCTCATGATCCGAGAACGTGACATCCAAATTTCTGTTTCATTGAACGAAGTACTTTTGATACTGAGTATGAGTCAGTTGGGGTATGTCCCAATGGTTCTCTGATGTTGTTGACTTTTAGAGGCTTGTTATACTAGACTAGATGTTTGGAGTTGTTATGAGACATAGTATTTTGTTACTTTTCGTACTATTTTCATCTTGATTTATGATATTATGGAGAATATTTTGAGGTCTGTTTATTGTAATCTGGTTGATAAGTGATGAATGATGTGAATACAGCTCAAAGGGTTAGCTTGAGGTTACTTGTAGCCATAAGCACCGTGTGACACCTCAGGACCCGTTTATGGGGCATTATAGTCTTCGACCTTTGCTATCTTATGATTACATTACTATGCACGATTATTCTATGTCTATCCATATGGATTAGAAATCCTGAGTATGTTGGTATTGAATCCTGATAGTATTATAATGAGGTCTTTAAATGAGAACATAATGATGTAGGTTATGTTTAGATGACCTCCTATTTATATATATAGATACATATATATATATATAGCTATATAAAGTCATGGTACTATCGGATATCCCTTTCTTCATTGTTCATATTGTATAGTCGTTCTTTCGCTTTGTATGTTACAATATATCTTTATTTCGCTATTTATTTGTATATTGACATGGGATATACGTTATAGCTTTGGCATACATTAAATGTAGCTGGAATAAGATAGTTCACCTTGATACTTCCTTAGTCTTATTATGTTAAACTCTTGGACATGAATAGGATAGTCGTCCCTTATTTTTCTCATTGACTTATTACATGATTTATGGACTCTTGGTTGTATTTTCCATTCTATTTATATGTATTATATATCTACTTTATCTTTGGAGCTCAGTTGGCAGTTTTCTACTGAGTACTATTCGTTTAGTACTCACACTACACCTCTGCAGCCTGCAGATCATGGTACGAGTTATCACCATTGATGTATTCATCGTGTGGAGTAGCCCTGATTCGGAGACTTAGAGGTATGTGTTCATAGTACGAGTTCTCTCTCCTATGTATTAGACTAGCCTCTAAGTTGTATTCAGAGGTAAGTTGAATCAGTGTATTTCTCCTTGATGTATCACTTTTGTACTCTTATTATGTTTAGAAGCACTTGTACTGATACCACCAGGTTTTGGGATTCATCTATGTATTGATCTTTATCTCATATATTCCATATTTTTTTCATATGTTATAAGGTAGTCCGTTACTAGCCGTTTCGGACTACAGGTTGGCTTGCCTATTGGTGGGTTATGGTAGGCGTCATCAAGACCTAAAAATTTGGGTCGTGACAAATTGGTATCAAAGCCTAGGTTTCTTCAGTGTATTAGTACAAGAGCTAAGTGTTGGTAGAGTCCTGCAGATCGGTGTGGAGACATCTGTAACCTATCTTTGGGAGGCTACAGTGATATTTAAGGAAATTTACTTCATGACTCCTTATCGTGTGTCTCCATTCCTATGAACCTTGAACATATTCTTTGACTCTATTCTATTCCCGAAGGACAATGCGCTATTGTCGATAGATGTGGATGAGTCCAGAATTTTTGCACAGTATCAAACTAATGAGTCAAAGATGGATATCGAAGATCTTCAGCGGTAGCAAAAAAGTATTTGGGTTGAGTCCTTATTTGACTTGCGGAGTGTTGTATAGTTCTTCGGGCCATGGGGACCATTCTGGATTATGAGGGGTAGTATTTTGAGGTATTTTAGATTCTTGGTTTGGTTGTGTTGTGATGGGACATTGGTTCAGAAAATGCCCCTGGTATGAGATAGGTGGTCAGATAGAGTTAGCTTGTATTCTCTGCCAGCCTAGAGTTCTAAGACAGACTATGATTTTAGAAGTTTGGACATGAATTTATGGATTTCTCCCGACGTTGGTTCGCTATCTATTTGAGCTCAGTTTGTGTCCTCATCATGTTGATGCTCCAGGAATTGCTACAAGAATAAGACGATCGACTACTAGTATAGAGAGTGTCTTTGACATGGGATTTTTAGTTTTTTAGCTCATTCAGATCAGCCTCGTGATGTTGTGGCATCTTCAGTTATAGATGGTACGTTTGGCAACTCAGTTGATGCTTCAGTCAGTCGGTCTGAGTTAGGCCCGTTTAGATTTATTTTTCCTATGCCCATCAGGCATGTGATTGCAGATGTCGCCACAACTGGTGTGCTTTTATTCTCGCCTTTACCTCTTATTATGTGTATTGGGATTTTCATACCCATTGATAATTATATACCTTGATGAATTTATATTGGTCATTATCTGCCGTATTTTTGAATTCATGATTATATTACTACTCCATGGTTTATTTGTTTTAATATTGGATGGAGTAGATCTATATTGATGTTTCTTCCCTATAGGTGTGCTTTGGGTTCGAGTCCCATTTATCTTGGCACATTAGTCCTGTTGTATCCCTTGAGTGGTACATAATATTGATGTTCATTTTGGTACCACCTATCGAGTATATTGATTTTGATATTGTTGTTGCTATTTCTACCACTGCATGAGGGTACTGATATAACTTGATATTATCACTTGATGTTGTTACTTTATAATTGATTCTTGCTGAGTAGCTGTATAGACTAGTGTTATCTAGTTAGACTCTCATTTTCTTGTGCTATTATTTGGTGGCTTGAGTAGATATAGCCCGATTTGATAATTTCTTTCCTCTAGCATGGTGAGGTTGATTGTGTTCCCTCTTAGTTAGATGTACTAGATTGATTCGGGGATATATTGTGATATTGAAAGGCAGGTTAATCTTTTGTGGATCTATTATCACCCTAGAGATGGAAATGTAGTTGCATTGCCCATTATTGAGTCTGAGATCCTTAGACTTGCCTTCTATGTTGCGAAGGTTTTTGCCTTGGCTATTCTTTTAGATATAGCCATTTGTGAGATTGACCAGTTTGAGGTCCGCTTTTCATTTGTGGCTATTTCTTTGTCCGATAGTGATTTGATGTTGATGTTGAGATGTCATGGATTCATCTCATAGGTAAGTTGGTTCCCTCTCTTGTGATGGATTTCTTTGTTGTTATTGTGGAGATTAGATACTCTTTTGTCATTGTGATATGGTTTTGTCAAGAGAAGATGAAAGATAGAGGCAGGTGGCCTTTCCTTTGATCGTTTATAAAGTTGGTAAATTAGAAACTCTTTAGCTTAAGTTATTGGTACTCTGGGGGTTGTCTCGACTTTGACCTTGACTTTGAAATTATTATTTCTTCTTTGATGATGTAGTTCTTGGGTGGATTCAAGAAATTTCTATTTCATTATCTGTTTGTCGTAGTAAGGCTTGGTAGAGTGATTCTCCTTGATGATATGTGTTTAGGGCTATTTCTTTTCCTAGATAGGGTATCGTATTGGTTCAGTTTTGACTTAATGATTTGGAATGGCGATTAGGAAGTATGATCAATTTGGATTATTAGTGCCTACCCATTCTTATTTTTGTTTAGATATTTGATACCGTGCGATTCAGCCTTGGTACTGAGATTTTAGCTTGGTGTTGTAGAGCTTTCATGCAGCTTCTATTTTAGAGTTGTCTTCGTTTAGATTTCATTTATAGGCTAGTTGAGTCTACTCTGTGGTTGTGTATTCGGTCTTCTTAACGTCGGTTTTATTATAGTTGATAAGTGTTCAGATGATAGTTCATGGGCCCCATATTGGTTATATCAGTTTTGACCTTGAGATTCAATTTTTTTTTAGGAATTTTGGATGATTTACTCAATGGGAGTAATATACTTGAGTTGGTATCAACGTGTTGTAATTCAGATTTGTGTGCATCAGTTTTTTTCAGTTCAGTTGGAGGCCATTTAGCGGTTGAAGTTGAGGTTTGGTTGTTTGGGAAGTAAAGTAAGGGTGCATGTTGAAAAAAGGGATACCTGTGGTGAAATCTCTTGCAAGTGTTCTCTTCTCGTGGAGGTTACCTGGAAAGTCATTCTTGAAAAATGCGGGCCCAGTACCTCGTGGAGGTTACCTGGAAAGTCATTCTTGGATATTGTAATGACCCTTCAGGTCATTTTCCATATATATGCTTATCTTCACCATTTGAGCTTCTCCATAGCTGCCCCAAGTCATTTATGACTTGCTGGGATTGAGGGTTCGGTTACCGGACAGTTCGTTTGGATTTTAGAATCAACTCCCTATTTTGAAGTCTTCGTTTGTTCCAAATGGCCACCGATCAAAAACTTCAGTGAAAAGATCTCGGATGAAAATTTTGACTGTGCCAGCATATCTGAAATATCGATTTTAGTGGAGGTAGACCTTTGGTTTGGGTCCCAATGCATCCGAGCTCATTTCAACCTATTAATCAAAAATTCATCAAATTAAAACTATATATGTCGGACCCACTTTTTACCTAAACGACCTTGTATAGAAGTTTTGATGATTTCAAAGGATTTAAATTGTGGTTTACACTCAAATTTCACTATTGGATCATATATTTTGGGTCTCAAATTAGTTTCGAGGGTCAAAAATAAGTTTTTGACTTTGTTGTCGCAGAATATCGCGTCTGTTCGCCGAAGGGTTCTATAAATAGAACCAAGGTCGTGATTTTGGGGATTTTTCTTTCACATTTGAGAACCTAAAACCCTAAATGGGTATGATAACTTGAAATTGAGTCTTATGGGTGTCTAGGGAGCTTGGTAAACATCTTTTATCATGGTTATCATCCGGATTAAGGTAAGATTTCATCAGTTTATTGGTGAATTTCATTGTTCTTGACCCAAAACTCCAATTTAGCTTAGAGCTTGATTTATCCCCAAATTTCGTTTGTTTGCACCATCGATTGAGGGTTATGCTTCCTTGATGTGAGATGTCTCTTATATGTGAGATGATTATAGATATGCTACGATTTATAAATATGATTATTGATATGAGTCCCGGATATGATTATTGATATGGGCCTAAGTCCATGATTATGATATTGTGATTATTTTGGATAAATTAATGGGCCAAGGACCGTGTTATGGTACTAATTAAATATCGAAGAAGTGGTTATCAATTATCATTGTGAATGATGTTATTACGATTTATGAATATGAATATGTATATGTTTGTATACACATCTCTCTGGTATGGGACGGAGGAAGATGCGGTATGATTCTTATTATTCCATTGATTGAATACTGGTGATGGCATGCATGGGTTTGGTAGGTTCATGATTATTTACCTTTATAAATGATGTGAGTATAGTCAAAATATGATCTTATGATTTTTCTTCTTGTTAGACGGTTAAGCTATATGGTAACTTGTTGTCTATTAGCTAACTATTGCACTTGATGGCTAGGAAGCTAATGTATTAGTTAATGAATCTTGCTTGGTTGGAACATTGTAGCTAATGATGGTCAGTTAATGAATGATGTCATTTAATAAACATAGTTAGGCGACAAGTAGTGATATGTTGTTTAGTAATGATTAATAAAAATCGGATGAATAATTGATAATAATAAATGATGGATAAATGACGGTTTTGGTCTAATGATGAACCTAGACTAGATGTTAGATGTTGACTATTAAATGAATAGTGGTTAGTTGTTATCCCGTGAATAAAGATTATGTGAAGGATAATGTTTAGGCTAATAACTAGAGGTTGTGTGATGACTAGCGAACTAGCGGTTTAATAATTATAAATGCTGGTTAGCTAATAACGAGTAATTGGGATGTATTGATAAGATAGATATCTTTACAGTTATGAGTATATCAGCTTACATCTGTGCACCTATTATATGCCAATATTTATGTGTCAAGAGTTATGATGATATATTGATACTCGGCAAGGCCGGAGGATATTATAATGATATTGATACTCGGTTCGAGTCCAGAGGATACTATTGAAATGATATTGATACCCAGCAAGGAAGGAGGATATTATGATGATATTGATACCCAGTTCGAGTCCGGAGAATACTACTAAGATGATATTGATACCCAAAAAGACCGGAGGATATTATGATGATATTGATACCCGGTTTAGTCCTGAGGATACTATTGAGATGATATTGATACCTGGCAAGGCCAGAGGATATTATGAAGATATTGATACCCGGTTCGATTCTGGAGGATACTATTGAGATAATATTGATACCCGGCAAGGCCGGAGGATATTGTGATAATATTGATACCCGGTTTGAGTTCGGAGGATACTATTGAGATGATACTGATACCCGATGAGGCCAGAGGTTGATGCCGATGATGATGGTCTTGATGAGGACAGTTATGATGCATTGTGATATTGATGGTATATTTTGCATTCATTCTTGCATGCACATCGCCTATCACCAGTATACACCTGTCTATCAGCCGGTATGGGACCGTTGCATAGATATGGATGAAGAATATGTCTTGTGTTATTGTTTGTTGATTGAACCTTCTGAGTCTGGGGCGGTGGGGGTACTCATAGGCTCGCTAGGTATTTGGTTATCCGGAGTAGCCGATTATTTTACAATATTATTGATATTTTTATTATCATGGTTATAATCATTATTATGGATATCTTATGAAAGATTGGTCATGGATCCGGTATTGGGATTAATGTATGTCTTCGACCTTTGCTAACTTATGATTACCTTACTATGCACAATTATTTTATGTCTAGCCATAAGGATTAAAAATCCTGATTATATTGGTATTGAATCCTGATAGTATATAATGAGGCCTTAAAATGAGAACATGATGATGTAGGTTATGTTGAGATGACCTCCTATTTATATATATATATATATATATATATATATAGCTATATGAAGTTATGGTACTATCGGATATCCCTTTCTTCGTTGTTCATATTGTATAGTCGTTCCTTCGCCTTGTATATTAAAATATATATTTCTTTTGCTCTTTATTTGTATATTGACATGGGATATATGGTATAGCTTTGGCATACATTGAATGTAGCTTGAATAAGATAGTTCACGTTGATACTTCCTTAGTCTTATTATCTTAGACTCTTGGACTGAATAGGATAGTTGTCCCTTGTTATTTTCATTGACTTATTACATTATTTATGGATTCTTGGTTGTAGTTTCCATTATTTTTATACGTTGTATACATATACTTTATCTTTGGATTTCAGTTGGCAGTTGACTACTGAGTACCATTTGTTTGGTAGTCATACTACACCTCTGTATCCTGCAGATCATAGTATGAGTTATCACCATTGATGTGTGCATCATGTGGAGTAGCCCTAATTCGGAGACTTAGAGTGAGCTCCTGACGTTCGGAGTATTTCTTATCCCTCTCCTATGTATTAGATTAGCCTATAAGTTGTATTCATAGGTAAATTGAATCAGTATATTTCTCTTTGATATACCACTTTTGTACTGTTATTATATTTAGAAAATCTTGTACTGATACCACCAGGTTTTGGGATTCATCTATGTATTGATCTTTATCTCATATATTCCGCATTTTTTTCTTATTTTATTAAGTAGTTCGTTACTAGCCGCTCCGGACTACAAGTTGGCTTGCTTACTGGTGGATTATGGTAAGCACCATCATGACCTGAAAATTTGGGTCGTGACAAATTGGTATCAAAGCCTAGGTTTCTTTGGAGTATTAGTGAAGGAGCTAAGTGCTTATAAAGTCCTGTGGATTGGTACAGAGACGTCCATAACTTATCTTCGGGAGGCTACAGTGATATTTTAGTAAATTTACTTCATGACTCCTTATCGTGTGTCTCCATTCCTATGAACCTTGAACAATGTGTCTCCTTATCACATTGTCTCCTAAAGGAAGCACTATTTGATCCTCTTACATTCCAGATAATAAAGTTCATAAGACTAGATAGTTGAGATGGTATTGACATTGGGGCATGTTCCTTCCCCTTCAGTGGGAGTCTGTGGGTGGACTCAGATGGTGCAGGGCTACTGCTAAGGGGACTAGGTCTCGTTGGTTCCTTAGGTTCAGGGTATAAACATTCTTGTGAGTTGGATAGTAAGCTTTAATAGCTTCACTGGTAGGATCTTTGAATTTTATCATTATCAGCTTCTCCAACAGGTAAGCTTCTGTTCTTTGTTCTCTAAAGCCTGCTAAGATAAACTCCAGTTCCATATTGGATTTCTTGAGGATCTTTAGGATCTCGTTTAAGTGATTTCCGTGACCTCCTTGGTTTCTACCTGATCTTTCGGTTGTGGTACATGACTTCCCTGGTTGGGCCACAGGACAAAGGATGGATGAGGGATGGATGCCCCTGGATGGTTGATTCGGAAGAATGGGAGAGACTGGAGAGCTTGGGTCAGTAGGAAGTTCAGCTCTTGCATTGGCAATTGCTGGGTTGGGTGGAGCATTTCTGGCTGTAGAAGTGTTTGTAGCCATACTTGGTTTCCCAACCTGTCAATAGAGTGGTTCAGAGCCTCTATCAGGATCTGTGCTAGGAATGCAGGGTCTGGAGGACGACTACTAAGGGTTGATTTCCCAGCTATAGGTTTAGAGTGATCGACTTGTCCTAAAGGAGGAGCTCTAGCCATAATTTCGGTATGTCATCTTGTGGTGGAGGGGCTGAGATGAAGAGCAGAGGATCTAGGTTCGTTCCCTGTGCAATGCTTGAGTGCTCTGCCATTGTTAGTTCTAGCAATGGTTTTGGCGGGAAGGATGGAGTTCCTTTCACTAATAGTAGGCATACTTGTGTCGAGGGCATTAGAGGATTTAATTAACATGATGGGGAGTGTCATATCATTCCTGCCCAGGTAATGATTCCCTTCTTCGAAATAAGGTTTTGCATAACCAGCTAGGACTATAGGGGTGGGGAAAGGTGAGAGAGAAGAGATGAGAGAGGGTGAAACATTAGTCTCGTCAGTGGGGTCCTTCCCTACAGTTTGAAAAAACACCGGAGGCTTGGTGGCACTCCCATTAAATGTGGATGTCAAATCAAAGCTGATAAGATCTTTTGTTTATGGCGTGCCATTAAAAGAGTGACCCAAGTCAATTGGACTCTGGTTTAAATGGTCTTTTTGCCCCATATAAGTTGGGGTCGCCCTTCGGTCCAAAGTGGACTGGGCCTGTTGTTGGTTTTTGGCCTTTGACTTTAATGGCCCAAGTTGTTGTTTCCTCTTACCCTTATTAGTCCTATAGGAAGAGTCGTCCGAGGTGCGGCCATGATGTGTGGAGTTGTTGAACGGTTGTTCAACCGCAGGGGATATTGGGGTAGAGAACTTACCTGTTGAAGTATTGTATTCTTTTACCTGGGTCGGCACTGGTTGGGAGTCACTTCTTCTTGATTTATTCTTACTTGATGATTTTTATTTTGGGAACGTGACTGTCGTCCAGCTGTTGTTCGGTGGATTCGCCGTTGTAGTCGGTTGTGAGGTGCTTGTAGATAGAGCAAGGAGATGGGTGCAAGCTCCCAGTGTATGTCCAACCCTTCCACAGCTTAGACAAAGGATACCTTCCCCTTCATAGATGATTTTTTGTCTCTGTGGACCAATGTATACCTCCGATCTGACCAGTTCCTTTAATGGAATTTCAATACAAATCCTGGCATATCATCCTCTAAGGGTAGAAGACGTGCACGCGTCAATTTTTAACAACTTCCCTAATTTCATTCCCACCTTTTCTAAGATCGATTTATCATTGTACTCTGTTGGTAACCGGGGTAGCCTTACCCAGATAGTCGTGTGGGTGAGCGCTGAATCATTGGTAATGAAATCTAGAACCTATTCTCTGATCGTTAGGAATTTTCTGGCGACAAACCAGGGTCCATGGTGCAGTACTTTGCTTGTGTTCTCCTTGAGTGAGAATTTGACCATGTAGAAATCGCACCCCAGGTCGATTAGGACGAGTGGATCAGTCGGTTTCCATAGATCCATTAGTTTTTGTCTAAGGAATTGGTGGGTGACTCTCTTACCAAATAATTTGACTATGATCGAGTTGCGCCATGGCTCGTGGATCCGCTGCATTTCATCTTCCATGAGTTGGATCGATGTTGGATTTGTATCCGAGCACTCTATTTGCTTCCCCTGTCTTTGAGGATATAAAGCATTCAAATCTGGGATTTTATCCATGAGAATTGTTTTGAAAGAGGGTTTCTCTGTTGGGACCTCTTTCATGCGCTGATCTTTGTCCGGAGGTTCCGGTGGATCAGGGGGCTTCATGATAATGGGGTCGGTGGTACACATAGTTGAAAGGGTGGACATACTCTAGGAGGGGGTCTTGTCTTCTAGAAGGAGAATTTTTTACAAATTCAAAATTTGTGCGTTATTTTTTCTCTTTCTTTTTGTCTTGTAGATGTTCATTTAGGCCCCTTGAGGTTTAGGTAATTACAAAATAATTTTCTACACCCAAACAATTATTGATATCATTATTTTGCCGTACTGCGAATATTAATTGATGTTTAGAGTAATGTCTTGAAAATGATTTAGAAAATAAGTAATTAATGCTAAGGGTAATAGAAATAATTCTTTTGTCTTTTTTTGCTATACCAAAAGTAATAAATAAAAATAAAAATATAATTAAAAAATAGTGATAAGTAAAGAACGAATGAAGGGAAAATTTAACAAATTAAAGTATAATTGCACTCTTGGTCCCTCTATTATAACAATAATGTCAATAATAGGGATAAGAGATTCCGAGATAATAGGGATAAGAGATTTCGGGACTAATTTTAGAATAAGTTTACTTCATATTTGGTTGAGATAAAAACATGGGATAAATCATCCCCAGATTAGTTATTTCGAGATTGTATCATTATTTTTATCCCTCCTTGAGTGTGACATTACTAATCCCGATATAGTTAATCTCCGAATAACTTAACACTCTTTGTCAAAGTGCATTTTTATAGCCGCAAACAACTTTCGTTAGATGTGTTTATGGCACCATTCCATTATGCGAAATCAATCCTTATTTTGCACTTCCTCTCACCGCCCTAAAATATATATAAATCATGAATTCTTCAGATCGGTAAGGCAGACATATAAGGGCTATCGAAGAAGTGCCTCAACGCTCTGCAACCATTACTTTGATTTTTCTTTATGCAATTATAAACTCTATGAAACTTGATCAATTTCAATACAACTTATCTTTTTGGAGCTGACATAACAAACTATACGAGACGGAAAAGTTCTTGAGGATGCCCCCTTTTTTCTTCACAACTTGTTTGGATATCAAGATATTTAAAAGGAAAGTGGTTGTTGTTGAGACCAATAAAAGAATTAAGCACAAAAAATATAAAGCACGCAAGACTTGCCAAGTCTTTGGCTGAATAGATGACTTTTTTGCCACAATATTTATAATTCTGATTGAGATGTGAAAGACTTGGTGGATTTGGTGGTATTAGTATTGATATGACCAAAAGGGAGACATCATTGCTATTTAAAGTCTCAAAATGGAGAAAGCCTTCACATTTTTTTCTCTTAACACTCTTGTTGCTCATGGCTAGTTCAACCATGACCCAAACCAACATTACCACTGATCAATTAGCTCTTCTTTCGTTAAAATCTCAAATCATTTCCTACCCTTTTCACTTCTTGGATGAAAACTGGTCTCCCGCTATTTCTGTTTGTCATTGGGTTAGAGTCACTTGTGGTTCTCGGCACCAACGAGTGATGTCCTTGAATCTTTCCAGCATGGCTCTTATAGGCAGGATTCCCGTGAATTCGGAAACCTCACTTTTCTTGTTTCTCTTGACTTGGGAAGCAACAATTTCAATGGAAATTTGCCTCAGGAAATGACACGCTTGCGTCGGCTTAAGTTTCTTGATTTAAGTTTCAACAGCTTCAGCGGAAAGGTTCCCTCTTGGTTTGGGTTTTTACACCAACTTCAAGTTCTAAATCTTGGAAATAATAGTTGCACTAGTTCCATTCCTTCTTCATTTTCTAATATTTCCACACTTGAGAATTTGAATCTGAATTTCAATTCCATAGAGGGCCAAATACCAAAAGTAATTGGAAACATTAGAGTATTAAAGTTGAGGGGTAACAATCTCATAGAGTCTATTCCTCTGTCACTCTCGAATGCCTCAAGGTTGGATGTTTTAGATAAATCTTAAAATTCACTTCAAGGAAACATCCCAGAAGGGATCGGCAATCTTCACAACATGAACTGGTTGTCCATACAATATAATCAACTTACGGGTTCTATACCATTCACAATTTTCAATATTTCTAGGATCGAATTCATTGCATTTACTGGAAATAGCTTATCAGGAAGTCTTCCCAATGGTTTATCCAGTGGTCTCCCAATACTCAAAGGGCTTTATCTGATAACAAGTTTCACGGTCGTATGCCTGCAAGCTTGTAAAATTGTTCACAACTTCAACTATTGTCTTTATCAGTTAATGAGTTTGATGGACCAATACATAGTGAAATTGGAAGATTGAGTAACTTGCAGAAATTGGCTGTCGGAACTAACCATTTTACTGGTATGTTTTATCTTATGAATGCTAGTAATATTTTATCTATTTACTCCAAAAGAAAAATAAATTAATTACACATTAACTGCAGGGATAATTCCACAAGAAATTGGAAATCTTGCTAATTTGATGGAGTTATGGATGGAGGGAAACCAGATAACTGGCTCTGTCCCGATCTCCATATTCAATATCTCATTGCTGCAAACTTTGACACTGGAGCAGAACAATCTTAGTGGATTCTTACCACGAGAGATTGGCAACTTAAACAAGATGCAACTTCTACAGATTAGTGTAAATAAGCTTATAGGTACATATATATTCAAATGGTGTTTCAAGTTAATTTTTATAGATCCCTTAGAACTACTAAAATTTTATGAATTTATGCATGTAATGAGTAATAAAATTTAACCATTATAATTAAATATTCGAGCGTATGACAAGAAACATCATATAAGGAGCATCTTTTAATGTTTAAAATTAATCTGTTTTATGAAATAACCAGTAAATTTGAACTCCTACTCCTGTTGGTAGTTAGCTAACTTCTAATAAAGTATCAGTTCATATATTTGAGTCCATATAAGAATACAAACCTGCACAATCAGAAATTGATAGAGAATTAAATTATGAACTTTAATGGAGAAAAAAATATTTAATATGTACATCCTTCTTAAGACTTTGATCATTAACGATTGAAAAAGAGAAGTATATAGTTATTACATAATTTTCTGAGTTCTTGTCGACACCTTCTCCCATAACCAATTAAAATTCAAGATTCTTCTTCTTCAAGTCAAACTAAAGCATGATACACATAGGTAAGCATTGAGCTAAATAGTTCATCTCACTTGTATTCATTTTTTCTTCATGTGTTGACAGGTGAAATACCCAAAGAGATAAGCAATCTCATTGAGTTGGAGGTACTTAATCTTGGGTTTAATAGTTTTAGTGGTTCGCTTGATATGGAGATCTTCAACATATGACGGCTGAGAATAATTGAGTTTTCACTCAACAATCTATCAGGAAGCCTCCCACCAAATATGTGTTCTGTCTTACCCAACATTGAACAACTTTTTCTGGGCATCTTAACCAATCTTGTTGGAACTATTCCTCATTCCATCTCCAATTGTTCAAAACTTAAACTAGAGCTTTAAGGCAACAAACTCACTGGCTTGATTCCCAACTCACTTGGATATTTGACTCATCTACAATTCCTAAACTTGGGGGAAAACAATTTCACCAGCGATTCATCATTAAGCTTCCTGACTTCCTTAACCAATTGTAGAAATTTAACAGATCTTTATCTTCCTTTCAACCCTCTAAATGGCATGCTTCCAGATTCCACGGGGAACCTTTCCATCTCTCTTAGAAATTTTTACGCCGGCAATTGCAAAATCAAAGGGAGAATTCCAAATGAAGTTGGGAACTTAAGCAGCTTATTAGACCTTGATCTTCCTGAAAATAACTTGGTCGGATCGATTCCAACATAAATTGGCAACTTGAGAAGCCTCCAGCAGTTCAACTTGAATAACAACAAACTTACAGGATTTATTGGTGATCATATATGTAAATTGCAGCATCTGGGTGATATTTACTTGGATCAAAATCAACTTTCAGGATATCTTCCTAATTGTTTAGGGAATATTAAATCCCTTAGTGAGATACATCTCGATTAAAATAAATTGAGTTCCAATATACCACCAAGCTTAGGTAACCCTCAAGATCTAGTGGTTCTTGACTTATCATCAAACAATATGGTAGGTTCTTTACCTCCAGAAATTGGAAATCTAAAGGCTATAATACTAATAGATGTGTCAATGAATCGATTCTCAAATGGAATTCCAAGAGAAATTGAAGGGTTGCAAAATCTGGTGCATCTTTCTTTGAGACCCAACAAGTTTCAAGGATCTATACCTGACTCAATGAGCAACATGATAGGTTTGGAATTCCTAGACCTTTCTGAAAACAAAATGTCGGGAATCATTCCTAAGTCTTTGGAGAAACTCCAAAACCTGAAGTATTTCAATGTTTCTGTCAACAAGTTGTACGGTGAAATACCCTCGGGGGGTCCTTTCAAGAACCTTTCGAGTGACTTTTTCGTCGATAATGAAGCATTGTGTGGTTCTTCAAGATTTAGTGTCCAGCTATGCCCCATTTCATCAAAGCACAAATCAAATAGGAACAAATTGCTAGTTCTTTTTCTTTTGCTATGACTAGCACTTTTATTTGTTCCAATCACTTTTGTATTTGTTTGGATAAGGTATAGAAAAGGTAAAAGAGCTCCTCAACAAACTGATGCATTGTCTGCCATTACAAGAGAAAGAATTTCATACTATGAATTGGTCCAAGCAACTGATGCGCTTAGCGAGAGTAATTTGATTGGTTCCGGAAGTTTGGGCTCTGTTTACAAAGGTGTTCTCAGAAGTGGAACTGCCATTGCAGTTCAAGTGTTCAACCTGCAACTGGATGCGGCATTCAAGAGTTTTGATACGGAATGTGAAGTTCTGCACAACCTTCGCCATAGGAATCTTGTAAAAGTCATCACTAGTTGTTCCAATCTTGATTTAAAGGCTTTAGTTCTTGATTATATGCCTAATGGGACTCTGGAGAAGTACTTGTATTCGCACAACTACTTCCTCAACATCAAGTAGAGACTAAGCATAATGATAGATGTGGCATGTGCTTTGGAATATCTTCACCATGGGTGCTCGTTGCCTGTGATTCACTGTGACGTGAAGCATAGTAACGTCTTGCTGGATGAAGATATGGTTGCCCACCTCGGCGACTTTGGCATTTCAAAGCTGCTTGGTGAAGATCAGGGCGATTTGTACACTAAAACCTTAGCAACATTGGGGTATATTGCTCCAGGTACGTCTCTTAGTTTTACTGATTATCCCTTTCTTTTTTCTAACCTAGATAGCATATTGCATCTTTAAATGAATTGTTTGACTGTAGACTACGGACTGGAGGGACTAGTGTCAAAAAAGTGTGGCGTATACAGTTACGGGGTCATGTTGCTGGAAAAGTTTACTAGGAGAAAGCATAATGAGTTTGAGGGAGATCTGAGCTTGAAGCAATGGGTGAGTTATTCACTTCCAGATGCTGTAATGGACGTCGTAGATGCCAACTTGGTAACCCAAATGGGTAGTCGCTTACAGATGGAGCTAGATGTTGTGGCAACAATCATGAAAGTAGCATTGGATTGTTGTGCTGAATCGCCGACAAGAAGGACTAACAAGAAAGATGTTGTAGGAATGCTACAGAAGATCAATATTCAACTTCTTGCATGTTGAACATTGTTCCAAATTTTGCATTGTTGCAAATTTTATCTTTAAGCACTTGATTTGTGCATGATTCTGTTTTCAGAAATTCTAGCTGGTTGCAATAAATCTGACAGTTTCCTTTTGATACGAATGTTGCATAAGGTTGGAACTCGAAAATCTTGAAACAGAATATTTTTTAAAATGACACTGTCGGAGGAATTAACAAGTAGGAGTGTGCAATATCCCCTTATTTTTGACCCTCGTTGTTCAAATTATCGACAAAATGTCTTCTGCACATGATTTGCAGGGAGACTGCCCGTGCTCATCTGGACTTTACATGTTGCAGCCTTATGACAGAATCCTTAAAAAATACACTACATTTGGAGGATCAAACACGCACCCATCGACATTTTTGAAGAGTCCGAGCAACATAGACATTCAGTCTATTGCAAGTATTTTGTGGAAACAAGAAAGTTTTCTTAGCTGAACTTCCCCTTTTACAAATTATAACAACAACAACAACAACAACAAACCCAGTGTATTCCCACCTTGTGGGGTCTGGGGGGTAAGATGTACGCAGTCCATACCTCTACCTCTGAAGAAGTAGAAAGGTTGTTTCCGATAGACCCCCGGCTCAAGACACGAGACACCACACAAATATAAAGTAACGCACAGAACAGGATTTCATAACGTAAATACGGCACCCATAAGTAGTAGGAAACATCGGAAAGCACCCAGATTCGTAATAAAACATGGAACACCGAAAGCATAACAAGAAGAAGAATAGAAAATAGGAATAAAAATAAGAATAGGAAGAATAACAGGAATAAAACCCCCACCAAATACTTCCCTACCCTAACGCCCCAAACTGACCCTAGTTTTCTGCCCTAATCCGCGCCCTCCAGACCTTCCTATCTAGGGTCATGTCCACGGTGAGTTGTAGCTGCTCCATATCCCGCCTAATCACCTCACCCCAGTACTTCTTCGGCCTCCCCCTCCCCCGCCTAAAACCATCCAACGCTAGCCTCTCACACCTACGAACCGGGGCATCCGTGTCCCTCCTCTTCACGTGTCCAAACCAACTCAATCGGACTTCCCGCATCTTGCACTCCACTGGAGCCACACCAACCTTCTCCCTGATAGACTCATTCCTAACTCTATCCCCTCGAGTCATCCCACACATCCAGCGCAACATCCGCATTTCCGCCACCTTCATTTTTTGGATGTGGGAGTTCTTAACTGGCCAACACTCCGCTCCATACAACATGGCCGGACGGACTACCATCCTGTAGAATTTTCCTTTAAGCTTGGGCGGCACCTTCTTATCACACAACAACCCCGACGCGAGCTTCCACTTCAACCATCCCGCCCCGATACGGTGCGAGACATCCTCGTCAATCTCACCGTTACCCTGTATCACGGACCCGAGATACTTGAAACTATCCCTCTTACATACCTCCTGCGAATCCAGCTTCACGACCACCTCGTCCTCCAACCTCACGTCATTAAACTTGCATTCCAAATATACTTATACATGAAAAATATAAAACAAGTAATCTCTTAAGCTAAATGTACTTCCATCCCCCTTTAGTTTCCTCCAAAATATACTGTGCTATTAGTTCTTTTGTCTAACTTACATTTTTTGAAAATAGGATTTGTTGTGTGTATATATATACTTTCATCCAGAGGCGGATCTAGGGCGAGTTCAACTTTGTGTATACAGAAAAAAGGATCGTACTCATTCTGAACATGTTGACGCTAGATTCTGGATTCACCTCTGGATCGATCCTTTGGCTTAACCGGGACAACATCCACCTTTCTTAACAGCAGATACATCATCTTTCCCAATGATAATTGTCTGTCCTTTTGGTGCAGATGCAGGATCATCTCCTATATCAAGAGCTTTACAACTAACCACTCGATAAATCTGAGTGAGTACCCCTGTGAAGGAGTTTTCTACATTGAGTGCCTCAAGTGCAGATGTTTCCATGAAGAAAGTGTTCTCTCTTTCTGCAAAACCACTTGATTCGCCCGTGGGGACAGCTCTGAGCTGGCGAAGATCCGCCTTATTCCCCACGAGCATTAAAACGATGTTTTGGTCTATGTGGTCTCTCAATTCTTTGAGCCATCTTGCTACATTCTCAAATGTTACATGGCGTGTTAAGTCGTAAACCAGTAAGGCACCCACTGTTCCGCGATAATGTGCACTAGTGATGGCTCGATACCTTTTTATGAGACATGAAAAACGATCAGATATAATTCAGGGAGAGGCACGGATATTGTAAAATTAGTGGACACAGTGATCATCTAACTAGAAATTTATTAAGAGAACGAAGAATCGTAGCTTAAGGTCAACATAACCACTTCTTTCGTAGCATATATTTCATGATTGAATTCTTTCAACATACAAATTTGGCATCATACGTAATAAGCATGCCTTTTAACTTGACTTCAGGCATCTATGTCCTCCAAATTTGGATGTGTACAAGTAGACACTTAAATTTGTCTTAAATTGAACAAGTAGACACACACATCCTATGTGGCATCTATGAGGCAATTTGTATGAGATTGCCACGTAGATGTCACATATGATGTGTATTTCTACTTGTTCAACTGTATACAAATTTAAGTACCTACCTGCGAACACCAAAATATGGTCAAACATTATATGTGTGTGCGCGCGCATTAATAACGATTACATATGTCTTAAAATTCTAGATCCGTCACGATTTAATAATAGAATAAAGGGAAAGGAATTGACACCTTTCTTGACCAGCAGTGTCCCAAATTCGAACTTTGACAATTTTGTCATCAACATGAATAGTTCTTGTACCAAATTCAACACCAATTGTAGAACGTGAAAGCTAATTTTCTTCTTAGCTTGCTGAAAGTTGGTAATATGGAGAGATATTTTTTAAAACCAACCAATAGGAAACCGTCTAACTGTTTTTTTTTCCAAGCCAACTAAACAATAATTATTGATTTATTGTTTTAATAGTGGTAACAGCCGCCCCAAAAAAGAAAAAATGTTATCATAGAAAAAATCACCTCCTTCAAGAAATCAATATATATATATATATATATATATATATATATATATATATATATATATATATATATATATATATAACAATGATCTTCTAGACATGGTTGATAAGTATATTAATATTTTTAAAAGAAAAGTTGGTCTTTTGCTACTACTGTTTGCCATTTTCTTTTCAACATGACTCTTGCAGGATTTCCTGTGAATTTGGAAGCCTCACAGTTTTTGTTTCTTTTGACTTAAGCCATTTGGAAAACCCGTGGACAAAAATACAATGTTGAGATAACTAGAGAATCCTCCATTTTAAACTAACTAAAAAAAAATTAAAATAAAAGAGATAGGACATGTTTGGAAAACACGACACTTAAGAAAATTTCACACATAAACGTGTTGAGATAATGCTCTATTTCACCCTTGAACTATACCCAAAATGTCTGAGACACACCTCAATTTAAAGGGGGTCCTATTACCCCCTGAATTAATTAGATGTGTAATTTTGATATCCTTAGTGCCTACATGGCACAACACACTAAAGGGTCTACGAAGGCACACGTGTGTGCCATGTAGGTACTAAGGGTGTCAAAATTATATTTTTAATTAGTTCAGAGGGTAATAGGACCCCCATTAAGTTGAAATGTGTCTCAGCCGTTTTGGATATAGTTCAAGGGTGAAATAGGGTATTTTCTCTGAAGTTTTTTAAAAGCTATTTTGGTTTTAAAACATTTAAAATAAGACAATCCAAACATGCCCTAAATGTTGCTTAGTTTGTTAGAATTTAGAAAAAAAAAATATGTCCAAAAAATTAAAAGTAAATAGTCTCATTGAGATATTAAACTACGATAGAATAATTTGCTTACTGCATTATCTTTGATCAAGAAGGTAAATAATTTTTCATTCTGTCATATATATATATATATATATGAAAATGTCATTGTTTCCACCCCAAACTATACACGAAAAGTCTAGGTTACACCTAAACTATAGTAGTGACCTATTACCCACCTAGACTTTTAAAAAGTGGAACTATAAAAGTCTCTCTCTCTCTCTCTCTCTCTCTCTCTCTATATATATATATATATATATATATATATATATGAAAATGTCATTGTTTCCACCCCAAACTATACACGAAAAGTCTAGGTTACACCTAAACTATAGTAGTGACCTATTACACACCTAGACTTTTAAAAAGTGGAACTATAACCTCCCCGCGACACCCATGCCCAAGTTCAATGAGTGGGGTGTACTCCACTCGCTCCATGTCACTTTCCAGATCATTTTCCACGTCAAAAATAATTTTAAACATTATTTTTAAACAAAAATTTTTAAGTCATCTTCCATACCCCATTCATCTCTCTCATCATCTCTAAAAGGGAACATAACCAACAAACAAATACAGTAATAGAGCATCAAGCAAATCAAGATTCAAAGGCTTCTCAATAAGGATGAGTCATTAGATAGATGGCAGTAAAGAAAAAAGTGAAGGTCATCAGAATTTTATTTTCCAACGAAAGTAAAAAAGTTTTCAATCGATACTTTTAGATCTTGGGATGATATTACAAGAAGAACGATTTGAGGAAGGTGTTTTTCTATAAGCTTTGGAGGTCGAAGAAATTTCATTATTACCATGAACTTTTTAATAGAATTTTTCAACAAAAATGCAATGAGTTTGGATTGTATGAAGTCCACCATTCATGTGAAGGAATTTAACACACTTCAATCTCCATTTGTATTTTTTTTTGGAGAAGTGGCTTATGTGTTGAAAGATGAAATTTGCGATGGCAGGTGCGGGAAGAGAAAGACAAAAGAAAAAGGGAAAGTTTCATTGCCAATTGTAAGGCATATTAGAATTTAGTAGTGTTGTAAGTGCGAATTTGTGGTTGTTTTTGTAACTTTGGATGTCAACAATGGTGATATCGTGATTCTGATGGCAGTTTTAGTAGTGGATGTTGAATTTTATGATGGTTGTTTGTGATATTAATAGTTGTATTATGATTTCGATAATAAAATCTATGGTGGATTCTTAAAATTATTGCACTGAAGATTTGAGTTTGATGATGATGGTATCAATGATGGTGTTGTAATGGTGATTTTGGAGAAGAAGAAGCAATTGAAGAAGGCGAGATCCATATTTTAAAATGAATAAATAAAAAAAATTAATTTAATTAATATTTTTCAATTGAAAAATAAAAATAATTAATTTTATTAACATTTAGTTACAAATTCTTAAAACAAATGATCTTTAATTTCGATTTTGAAAGACAAATTTGAGAATTAGGGTTCTTAGTTTGGAGCCCCAAATTGGCTTAAATAGGAATTAGGGTTCATAGATCCTTTGAAAATTAAAAGTGTTGTAGTTTTAATGTTTTTAGCCGTTTAATTTTGTTCTTCAAAAGGTAGTTGGACGCGCGTAAAACGAGTATAAGAAAGGCTCCTTAGAGTGGGTGTAGCGGAAAGATAATTGTTTCACATTTTTATAGTTTAGGTTTGTAATAGGTCACTACTATAGTTTAGGTGTGACCTAGACTTTTCGTATATAGTTTGGGGTGAAAACGATGAATTTTCAATATATATATATATATATATATATATATATATATATATATATATATATATATATATATATTACCAAAAGATTAGTGACTAAAATCAATTATAGGCTATGCTATTGTACATAACTTTGCCAAATGTATGTTTATAAAGACTTGGTGTATTTTTTATCTTCTCCAATCTTGTCAAAGTCTTTGAGCCCCACGTAACCTGAAAAATTTCCTAAAATGATAGCAGCCACTATAAATTAGAGTCTGTTTGGATAGGATTAAAAAAATAATTTTTTTTAGTGATTAAAAGTTTAAAATGATTGCTTATATATTAAGCATATAAGTGTTTGGATAGAAGTATTGGAACTGAAAAAAGTTGTTGATGTGTTTGATAAACCAATGATGTTAAACACTTTTATTGTCAAAATAACTTAAATATCCTTAAAGTTGTTAACACCATAAATAAGGTGAATTATTTATTATTTTTTATTCTAAAAAAAAGAGATAAACGTCTAGTACACCCTTGAATTATGACAAAAGTTGTTACGACACACTCCATCTTCACATGGGTTCTATTACTCTCCTCAAGTCAAATTTAATGTATTTTTGTCACCCTTTTATACTGACGTGATGCTTTTATTACATAAAAATGGGGTCCACATCTATGATGCCACGTCATCTAAAAAGGTGCTACATCAACTGAAAAGGTTGATAAAAACATGCTAAAATTTAGTTCAGGGGGATAATAGGAGTCCCGTGAAGTTGGAGTATGTGTCGTGACAAATTCGATCATAGTTCAGGGGGTACTAGATGCTTTACTCAAAATAAATGTTTGAGCAAAATCTCCGATGTAATGATGGATTTGTTGAAAACAAAGGAGAATGATGAAGAGGAAATTGTAGGAAAGAGACAAAGAGAAGCGGCAAAGAGAAAAAGAAAGAAAAATCATATATTTATGGGCTACAAGTTCACGGTATCGTTGGAGTTAGAAAAAAATATAAGGAATAAAAAGGTAAATATTTTTGTCAAACCTCAAAGAATTTTAATAAAAAAAGTAAAAAACTGGGGTACGTATATTCTCAGTTTTTTTTTTAAAATTAGTTTTTGGTTTTTTTAGCACTTTTAAATTTTACCAAACACTTTAAAAAAAATTAAAAAAAGAGATTAAAAGCTGATTTAACCAGATTTTAGTTCTATCCAGACGAGCTCTTAACATTGTGCATTCTTTTATCAAAAAAAAAGAAAGAGTTGATAAAAAATACTCTAGAACAAAGTTAATATTCTTTTATTACTTCTTGCATTCTCATTCTCATTTTCATTTTATCACTTGACTAGTGTTGGATTCGAAATCGAGAGGACATCATGCAGAAGCTATTAGTTGCAAACTATTATAGTGATAATTCAGACGACAAAAAAAAACATACTAAAAAATATATTATTGATGTAATTTGGTCAAGTGACCTACATATTGAAAACTAATATCAAAAACAATAAAATCTATTGGGAGAAAATCTCCCCCTAAACGAGACTTTTTAAACGACTACATTGTGGATGCTACTGTGTTATGATATGAGAAGAGGGTCTTCTATTTATAGATGTCCAAAACATTTTTTCCAAGAAAGAGGTTAGCCAAATATGGAAAAGAATTATATTTTTTTCTTTCAGGAAAAGTAAAAGTAATTATGGTAACTTTTATTTTCCTTCTAAAAAAAATAAAACTTAAATATAGTAAGAAAATCAGGGCAAAAACCCTAACAATTCTCCCCTTTTTGGCTTAATTTTCTTCACTTGATCCGTCTTTTCTTCATATCACGTGCATAAACTTCGTTCTTGATATAATCTTCATAACTGCTGCTTGACATGATTAAAAATAATGTTTAAAATATCATGGTTAAAAATTAGTTTAAAAGTAATATTTTATTTTCATTTTTAAAAATGAAGCAGTAGACGTGTTGAAAATATGGTTGATACTTGTTCTCCATATGTAGTTCGACAAAAATCTTCATTATCGCCCAAATTGTTGCAGTTTGATTATATTTTGAAACAGTTTTGAACCTGTTTAATCTCGTTTCACCACACCATTGAACCATTGAACTGTAAGCTCTGATACCACTTCTTGGGTTCGAAATCGAGAGGGGGTCATGCGGAAGCTATTAGTTGCAAACTATTGTAGTGATAATTCAGACCATAAAGAAAAACATACTAAAAAACATATTATTGATGTAATTTGGTCAAGTGACCTACATATTGAAAACTAATATAAAAAATATTAAAATTTATTGGGAGAAAATCTCCCCCTAAACGAGACTCTTTAAACGACTACATTGTGGATGCTACTGTGTTATAATATGAGAAGAGTGTCTTCTATTTATAGATGTCCAAAACTTTTTCTCCAAGAAAGAGGTTAGCCAAATATGGAAAAGAATTATAATTTTTTCTTTCAGAAAAAGTAAAAGCAATTATGGTAACTTTTATTTTCCTTCTAAAAAAAATAAAACTTAAATTTGATATAAATATCGGGGCAAAAACCCTAACAATTAGTGTATGATTCTGTTGCAATAAATCTGCTCGTATGGACTTTACACGTTGCGGCCTTTTGACAGAACGACTCAAAAAAATACTAGTGATAATATTACATACAAATTTAGAGTTCTACAGAGCCTTCAAAGTGTAAATACAAATTGGAAAGAATATATCAAGACTAGAATGACAAGAAATAAGTTGGGCTTAATCTTTTCCGAGGGTAGCCTGATGGTCATCAAATAAATCTAAGATGAGTATATTTTCTTTTATGCTTGTCTCAAAGTAGACTAAACACTTATTTACTCGAGCACGGGACATTATATGGACGATAAAACAAAATAATCTTCCTAAATCACTTGTGCACAACAAACGTTGAACCCATGAGATATAGCAGAGACACTAACAATTTGCACAAAATTCATTTGGTCAATAAATGATTATTTCATTTATTTCACATAGATTCATCATCGATCAGTAGCAAAATTGCAAACCTTTCCACCACATACATGAATTAATATGGATATTGTGGTAAAAAAAAAAAAAAAAAAAAAACTCATATTAATCACTATTTCCTAAGGCCATGGAAAGTCTAAAATGGACAAGTAAAAATTAATGAAGAGTGTAATATCTATTTCACAGGGCAAGATTTTAAGAAAACTTTGTCTTGAGGCATAACTTGTGTCACGGAACATAAGCCTAGCAATTTTTTTGCCTTGCGTTTTTTTTTTTTTTTTTTTTCGTTTTTCGCTGTCAAGGACATTTGTCGGCCATTTTTCGTTTAACTTAAAGTGCTAAAGGAAATAAAATTAAATATCACCCAAAAAAATTTCATGTGCGAATAACCCCTTGGAGTTGGGTTGTGTTGAGCTAAAATCAGAATTATTAAAATATATTGTGCTCAATCCTTAAAATTTTGGGCAAATTGGATGGGTCATCAACATTGGAAAAATCAACCAATAGGAAAATGTTTAGCCATTTTAAAGTATCTACCTCCAAGAAATTGTAATCATATCATGTGCACTAAGTGTTCATTTCCAAGTCAAATACCAACTATAGGTCATTCTTACATTGAATGACATAGGCAAATTCAGATTAAAATTTTATGAATTTAATTTTTAAGAGTTTTAGTATTGAACCTATTGTATTTGTAAAACTATGAGTTAGCACTTAATTTTGGTGTAAATTTAATGAATTTCTACAAATAAATTTGTCTTTGCATTAAAAATACTGAATTCAAATAAACTTGATATCTCTGTGATCGGACATCACTAACAATGGAAATCATTTTTCTTGTCATGGTAGAGAATTTTAATAAAAAATGCCCACAATTGACTTTTGCAAAAATTATGATTATTACCTAACTCTTCCCATTCCATGCCCCACATAACAGAAAAATTCAAGTTGTATTTGAGTCTTTGTAAAGAGTTCTTAAAAGTTTGTCTGCAGTTTCCTGTATGATTATTAGTAGGTGTTGTGGTATAAACATGATTTCTTTGTAATCATCTAGAGTTAGGTGATTTTCAAGCTAGAGTTAGCTTGTTGTGTCAAGTTAGAGTTAGCAGGAGGTTGAAATAGCAGTGTTACTGCTTGTGTCTTCTTGTTATAGAGTTCTTACAAGGAGATTAAGGATTAGGAGTTTAATCCTTGGAGTCTGAAGTCTGTAGTCAAGAAGCTGCTTGAATATAGTGGAGCTTAGGAATTCTGGAGGCAAGTCGTGGTTTTTCTTCCTTGAGCAAGGAGTTTCCACGTAAAACTGTTGTGCCGAATATTTACTTTTTCCACGCATTTTATTGTTTAGTTTTCTCCTAGTTCTTGTTGGTTGAGTTCATGTGGGAACAGGTCCCAGAGTTGAGGAGCAACCCACTGCAACTCTTCATATAGGGAAGAATCTGAGGGTAGCCTGAAGATCATCAAATATATTTTCTTTTATGATGTCTCAAAGTAGACTAAACACTTATTTATTACAGAATGAGATATTATATGGACATTAAAACAAAATATTCTTCCTGAATCACTTCTGCACAATACAATAGACATTGAACCCATGAGACACAACAGAGACACTAACAATATGCACCACATTGATTTGGTCAATAAATCATGTGGTCAGCTGCACGTTCATTTCACACAGATTCATCATCGATCAGTAGCAAAATTTCAAACCTTTCCACCATATACATGAATTAATATGGATATTGTGGTTAAAAAAAACTCATGTTAATCATTGTTTCTTAAGGAGCGTGGAAAGTTTAAAGTTGATAGCGGAATCAACCCACAACACGGAAACAAGACAAACACAAGACTAGGTCGAGAACAACAAGACACCAACTCTCGGCCACAAGTCCAAAATCGAGAATACAAGAAGAAAGACAAGGTAACAAGGTGTTTTTCACAACAAAGCAGCAAACAAAAAGATGAACACAAGATGAGGACAACAATAACAATACAATAACAACAATACACGGTTTTACTAGAAAAATAACACAAACACGATTACAAGAAATGTAAAGAAAGGTAGTGAGACATCAACTCTTACAAGAACTAATAACCTAAGTGTATCTTAAACACTAAGACCCTTAACTATTGTAAAAGCAACACCAACAATCTTACCATATCACAAGAGGGTGTTAACCACTCAAGCACCAATGTTTCTAACAATGTTTTGTAATACTAGTGATTCCACACTAGCATCACCCTCATTTCGGTTTTGGTAGCTTTTCCAAGCCCTACAACTAAGGTGTTACACTCTCCATGAGAGAAGAAAGGTGTTACAAGTTATGTCTTACAATATCCTTCAACAACTAAAGAACTAAAGACCTAAACTAGTCTATTTATAGACTTATTACAAACATAAGTGAAATGTTTCAAAAGTCCTTAACGAAGGGAAGACGAAAAGCACCTACGGAGTGTATGTAGGGGCGGATTTGGTGTGTCCAAATCCATCTTCAAACTTCAACTCGTACACTCCCTCGGCTTGATTCCATGCATGCTCACGTGCATCCATGTTAATGATCGTGCCCATATCATCCTCTCCATCTTAAGAGGAATTTGACCTCAAATTCACAGCTTCTTCTCTTTCAAATATGGACGTCACATGCATCATTATATGGTCAATCATCTTCACCACCAACTTCATTTGCACCTCGGCTTCCTCCCCATCTTGAGATTGGCCCTCAATCTCATCCGCCTTAATTTCCATATCTTCACTTGGTGGTGGGTTCCTTGTTGATCCCTACATCTTCCTCTCAACTCATCTTCCATCATATAAGCATCTTCAAATACTCCATATTCTTCATGTCTCTCTCCACCATATACCTCTACATGGATGTCTCGGCTTTGGGGAAGTGGAGCTTTGGTTAAGAGGATTGATTTGGTGATGTGGAGCTTGGACGGGAGAGTTCTGTTTTGGTGGAGGCATTTTGCTTCCAAGTCCTTCGTGTTGGACTTGATCAATTTGCAAGGGAGGTGTCCTACTTAGGTCTTGGTTTTGAGGGTAATTGGAAACTTGGCTTATGGCATTTGGTCTTGGAGGATTGATCGTTGGATGTAATGTTTCGGGAGTAGAAACACGAGAGTTCCTTCAACTCTCCGTTCGACCAACCTCTCAAGTATAGTAGACATATTCGAGCTTAATTTTTAAGGCCCACATTTCCCTTAGCCATGCCTCGAGAAATAGCATCAAGGTGGGCCAAAATGGCTTCCATTATGGCAAAAAAGTTACCTACAAAATAGAAAATACGTTAATTGTACAAAGGGTGACGTGACAGCCTTTGATTGGTTGTAGATAGTGACCTAGAAGCCTTGGAATGATTGTGGAATATAATTTGAAAAATTTAGTGTTTTTACAACTTGTGGAAGAGAAAAATCAGTTTTGGAGGGAAGACAAGTAGTTTTTAGAGCCTCTTTTCACATTCAGGAAAGACACCTTTTTGAAGAGTTGGTGGCCCTTTCCTCTTTTGTCAACCTTGGAAACTGTTCTTTCTCTTTTTTGGCAAAAAAACTTTTTGAAAGTCCCTTTTGTCCCTTACTTCTTTAGTATAGCTTTGGGACTAGTTTCAAGACAAACAAGAGACTTCACTCTTTCCACTTAGTCTTAAGATCAAATCACTACTATTGAAAGTTCTTCTTGTCACAAGACATGAAGATTATTCAAGAACATCAAGAACCTTCAATAGAGATTTGAAGACCAAGGTTCAAATTGTTCCTCCCAATAACAACATCTCCAATTCAAACACAAATCCACAACAACAATAGCAACAACACACCTTTAAACTTCAGATTTCACAACAACACACCAAAAATGTCCAACTTTTGGATCCACAAAACCAACACCAACAATACTTCGGCCAAACCTTCAATCCGCACAACACAACACAAGAAGGAGTTCAACTTGGATATTGACTCTATTAATGTTAGAGAAGAAGAAACCAACACTAAACACACCCAAGACTCATGGAATGCTCCTAGATCTAGTACTCAAAGACAAGTCTTGGCTAAGACAACAACAAGAACAACAACTTTCTCGGCCAAGAACACCAAACTCAAGAACACAACTCTTTTTTTATTCAAGTGAGCTAGCCCAAGATTGATTTTGTTGGAACAAAATCAATGATGGCTTTGATACCAAATGATAGAGGAATCAACCAACAACATGAAAAAAAGACACAAACACAAGACTAGGCCGAGAACAACAAGACACCAACTCTTGGCCACAAGTCCAAAATCGAGAATACAACAAGAAAGATAAGGTAACAAGGTATTTTTTCACACCAAAACAGCGAACAACAAGATGAACACGAGATGGGGAGAACAAAAACAACACAATAACAGAAATACATAATATTTACTATAACAAGAACACAAACACGATTACAAGAAATGTAAAGATAGGTGTTGAGACATCAACTCTTACAAGAACTAATAACCTAAGTGTATCTTAAACACTAAGACCCTTAACTATTGTAAAAGCAACACCAACAATCTTACCATGACACAAGAGGGCGTTAACCACTCAAGCACCAAGGTTTCTAACAATGTTTTGTAATACTAGTGATTCCACACTAGCATCATCCTCATTTCGGTTTTGGTGGCTTTTACAAGCCCTACAACTAAGGTGTTACACTCTCCATGAGAGAAGAAAGGTGTTACAAGTTATATCTTACAATATCATTCAACAACTAAAGAACTAAAGACCTAAACTAGTCTATTTATATACTTATTACAAAGATAAGTGAAATGTCCCAAAAGCCCTTAATACAGGGAAGATAAAAGGCGTGTATGGAGTGTATGTAGGGGCGGATTTGGTGTGTCCAAATCCCTCTTCACACTTCAATTCGTGCACTCCCTCAGCTTGATTCCATGCATGTTCATGTACATCCATCTTCGCGATTGTGCCCGTATCAAAAGTGGACAAGTAAAAATTACTGGAGGGAGTAATATCTATTTCGCAGGGCAAGACTTTTAGACAACTTTGTCTTGAGGCATAACTTTTGTCACTGAATCTGTGTGTTAGATCATAACTTGTGTCGTTGATGTTCTGCCTTGAGGCATAACTTGTTTCACTTAACTTATCCCTAGCAAATTATTAACTACTTGGTTTGCTACTAAAATTTTCTTCTTAGCCTTATGAGTGCAACATTAAAAAATCAACCAATAGGAAAATGTTTAACCATTTTGAAATATCTACTTCCAAGAAATTGTACACCATATCATGAGCACTAACTATACACTTGATTGTAAAATTATTGGATGACTCCTTTTCCATGTCAAGCGCCAAGTATATTTCTTTCTTGGTCTGCCACAATTTTTTTTTCCCAAGTCAAACAGCAACTATATGTCATTCTTACAATGACATAGGCGGATTCCAATTTAAAATTTTATGAATTTAATTTTTAAGGGATCATTTGGTGTGATGGATAAGGAAAGATACTAGCGGGATAACTTTTTAATACCCCTTAATCCGTTGTTGGTTATATAAGTGTGAAATAACTTATCCCAAGATTAGTAGTTAGTACTGAGATAAGTTATCTCTGTCTTAGGGGCCGTTTGGTTTGCAGTACTAAAGTTAATAATTTCGAGATAAAATAATAATTCAGGGATAAAAATTTGAACCACTCGTTTGGTTGTAAATATTTGGGATAACTTATCCCGGGATTAATAATTAGTCCCAGGATAAGTTATCCACCCAATTGGTGGGATAACAATTCCAAAACTATTTTTCTTTGGTATAAAATTATACAATGACTAAAATACCTCAAAACCTATTATTTCATTTTACACATCTCTCTCTCTCTCTCTCTCTCTCTCTCTCTCTCTCTCTATATATATATATATATATATATATATATATATATATATATATATATATATATATATATATATACTAGTATTTTAATTATGAATTTTAATAAAAGTTAAATACTTTATAATTTTGACATAAATTTTATATTTACATTAAAAACTTACTAGTAATATATAATAATTTATCAAAAATTTAAACCTAAAATTCAAAATTCTTATACCATCATTATCTCCAATTATCCGCTTTCATTGACCGGCCTCACATAAAAATATCAACACCATTGTTGAATTACATATTTTAAATTAAATATTTTTTTAATCACTTGAAAATTGATATGGTATATATAAAATAAATTTTAATATATTATATGAGTGATATGTGTTTAAATGAAATTAAATAAATGATAAATCCTCTTTTACTTTAACAAACTTAAGTTGGAAGTTTTTATTTCAAACTAAATAAGATGTAGTAAGATTTTTTTAAACATATACGGCATAATCATGGAAAGGCACATGCAAAAAAATTAAAGCTAAATAAGATTAAAGTTTTATTTTTAAAATACTACATACGATATAATCATAAAAAAGCACACACACAAAAAAATTAAGCTAAATAAGATGGAAGTTTTATTTTTAAGAATAAATATTTAAAGCTTGAAAAGAAATTATATAGAAAAAAGATAAATAAGATAGAGGGTATTTTTGTAATCACTTAATTTATTCTTAGAAATTATACCATGCATATTACTTTGAATACAACAAACCAAACGCTCAATATAAAATAATTCCAGCATAACTAATCCCAGTATAATTTATCCCATCATAACTTATCCCATCATAACTAATCCCATCATAGCTTGTTTCCAAATGAACGACTCCTTAGGGTGATTTAGTAATACTGGGATAACTTATACTGGGATAAAATATTTAAAATAACAAAAATATCCTTCTTAAACCCGCTTTTATATATTAGTTTTCACATCCATATATATTGCCATAATTTTTAATTCCATTTACTTCACTACTCGTTATTTTTTGGTAATATATTTTCTATTAAAAAACTATGCTATAAATATAATTTTTATTTATGAATATATTATACGTTGAATTTGTTGCCTAATCTTATGTTTATTTATAATTTGATTTGTCTTACAATAATATTGACTCCACTACTTAATTACATGTTTTTAATTAAATAGTCTTTTGTTACTTTAAAATTTAAATTTTATATATCAATTAAAACAAAGATAACTTTTAAATATTTTACAATATAAAAGTGATATGTGCTTAAATGAAATGATAAAAATAAGGGTAAAGGCTCAAATATGCCATTGAACTATTAGAAATGACTCACTTATACTATCAATTAAAAGTTCGTCTCATTCATGTCATCGCCATTACAAAATCAGCTCATCCATGTTATTTCTTTTTAACAGTAACTTTTCAAAAATAGTTTTTTCACTTGGCCTTTTATTAGAGGTTCACATCATTAATTAAAGTAAGAAGAAAGACTCAAATATGTTATTGAACTATCAGAATGTCTAATTTATATCATAAGTTAAAAGTTTGGCTCATTCATGCCATCACTATTACAACACTAGCTCATTCATGCCATTATTTTTTAATGGTAGATTTGCAAAAATAGCTTTGCCACATGGCCTTTTATTAAAGATACATATCATTAATTAAAATAAATCAATATTAATTTCGAATAACTAGAGAATCCTCCATTTTAAATTAACTAAAAAAAATTAAAGTAAAAGAGATAGAACATGTCTAGGAAACACAACACTTATGAAAAGTTCACAAAGAAAGATTTTAAAAGCTATTTTGACTTTAAAATATTTAAAATAAGACCATCCAAACATGTTCTACATGTTGTGCACCTTTTAAGATTTTTTTAAAAAAATATAAAAGCATCATAAAAATTAAAAGTAAATAGTCTAATCGATATACTAAACTATGATAAAATAATTGCTAGTGTACATAACTTTAGTAGAAGGAAACTTAGAGAGTGTTTGGATTAATTAGAGAAATAACTTTGCAATCAAATATAGTTTATAAAGACTTGGTGTATTTTTGGTTTTCTCTAATTTTATCAAGTTTTTGTTGCCCACATAACCTGGAAAATTCTCTCAAATGATGCCGGCCTATACAAATAAATGTCATGTATTCTTTTATTAAAAATAAAATTCAGAAAAACATACCCTCAAACAAGTCAAAATTGCAAATAAATTATAAACAATAATTAAAAACTCCTTTTATATATACCATCCCATATAAAAATGAGCTAAATTAACTTCTACAAAAAGTAACTAGAATGTAAAAGTCAACAAATTCTTCCTAGCTAGAGATAAAAGGATTATAAACATGTTCTGATCAACTATATAAATTATCGGGAAAAATGTCCAAAATATACCTAAACTTTGATGAAATTTGCTGTCACACGCCTCAACTTTATGGGGAGGTCTTATTATCCTCCTAGATTATTTTTTACCGTATTTCTATGAAATATATTTGCTTAGGTTGACCACTTCAGACCCTTACGTGCACAGTGTGCGTGTATTCACGCAGTGGTCCAGCTAACAAATATATGCCACAAAAATACGATAAAAAATAATCTAGGGTGTGATAGGGACCCCGCAAAAGTAAGACATGTTACAATAAATTTTACCAAAATTTAGATATATTTCGGACTTTTCTCCCTAAACTATCTTAATCATGTAAAACTATTTCTCAAGCGTATATTATAAGTTAGTAAGATTAACTTACTAGAGGAACATAGCATACCATTTTCGCACCACACAATTCTAAAAAATATAAAGCAATACTTGATTGACTTGCACAAGTCTTTGTCTGATTAGTGGAATTTCTGAACCATATTTATAATTCAAATTGAAACGTGGTGAAATTAGAATTGATATGTTCTTTGAAAAATTATATTAAGTATCTAGGTAAAAATATATTTTTTAATGTATATATTACATCTTGACATTCCTTGACTTTTTCGTGAATTTACTTCTTTATATTTTGAAACCCTTAAATGAAAATTTCAACTCTGCCATTGAATATGACAGAATGAATGAAGAAAAAGTATTTTTTTTCAAAATCATGAGGAACAAATGGGAGATTTCGTTGCTATTTAAAGTATCAAAATCTGAAGCGAGTTTTCAAGAAACTGCTCGAGTTTTAGCAAAAGCGGCTCTCCGGGGTCCCTCTTCCATTCTTACTATCCTAACTTTTGCAAGGAAAGAAAGCTCTTAGCGCACAAAGCAAGCAGCGAAGGAACGGCTTCTTTGCTTTCAAGACTAGCTACTATACTGGTGAACACTCTTCCTTGTTCGTTTACCTTTCAGGCATGGTTTCAATCATGTCAGTGAGTTAGCCTGAGCCTCTCTGTTCTCCTTTCTTTACAGAAGCGGATTAGAAAGCGCATTCAAAGCTGCTTAAATAAAGCGTAAACGCACAATCAAAGGACTTGAAACATCCTTCGTTCACTCCAGCGAAGTAAAGCAAGGAATATCATGAAAAAGAATAGATGATTTTTGCCTTTCTCCGGATATTTAGTGAACCAATCCCAACCGGTTCTAGATATTCTGGAGGTGTGGCTCACCTAAACGTTAACGTTCAGAAATGATAGGAACATTCTTGAATCAGAAACTGGAACGAGCATACCTACAAATTTTTGCAATAATGGAGAAAGCCTTCACATTTTTTCTCTTATCACTCTTGTTGCTTATGGCTAGTTCAGCCATGACCCATACCAACGTTACTACTGATCAATTGGCTCTTTTGTCCTTAAAATCTTAAATCGTTTCCGACCCCTCTCACTTCTTAGATGAAAATTGGTCTTCGGCTACGTCCGTTTTTCACTGGATTGGGAGTCACTTGTGGCTCTCGTCACCAATGAGTGAAGTCCTTGAATCTTTCCAACATGGCTCTTATAGGCAGGATTCTCCGGGAATTTGGAAACCTCACATTTCTTGTTTCTCTTGACTTGGAAATCAACAATTTCCAGGGTGATTTGAATCAAGAAATGGCACGCTTGCGTCGGCTAAAGTTTCTTAGGTTAAGTGTCAACAACTTCAGCGGAAAGGTTCCTTCTTGGTTTGGATTTTTACACCAACTTCAATTTCTAAGTCTTAGGAATAATAGTTTCACTGGTTCCATTCCTTCTTCATTTTCTAATATTTCCAAACTTGAGACTTTGAATCTGAATTTCAATTCCGTAGAGGGTCAAATCCCAGAAGTGATTGGAAGTTTTATAAACCTTACAGAAATAAACTTAAGGGGTAACAAGCTCATAGGCTCTATTCCTCTGTCACTCTCGAATGCCTCAAGGTTGGAGACTTTAGATTTGTCTCATAATTCATTTCAAGGAAACATTCCAGAAGGGATCTGTAATCTTCACAACATGAACTGGTTGGGCATACAATATAATCAACTTATGGGTTCTATACCATTCACAATTTTCAATATCTCAATAATCGAAGTCATTGCATTTACTGGCAATAGCTTATCAGGAAGTCTTCCCAATGGTTTATGTAATGGTCTCCTAATACTCAAAGGGCTTTATTTTTCCATAAACAAGCTTCACGGTCATATGCCTACAAGCTTATCAAATTGTGCACAACTTCAAATTTTGTCTTTATCGGAAAATGAGTTTGATGGACCAATACATAGTGAAATTGGAAGATTGAGTAACCTGGAGACATTGGATCTCGGAACTAACCATTTCACTGGTACGTTTCATCTTATTACTTCAGAATTTTATTTTATTACACATTAATTGCAGGGATAATTCCACAAGAAATTGGAAATCTTGTTAATTTGGTAGATTTAGGCATGGGGGATAATCAGATTACTGGCTCTGTTCCGATCTCGCCGCTGCAAATTTTGTCAGCATGGCAGAACAATCTTAGTGGATTCGTACCATGGGAGATTGGCTTAACCATGATGCAGATTCTACAGCTTAGTTATAATAAGCTTATAGGTACATATATAATCAAATGGTGTGTGTGTGTAGAGAGAAACAACAGGAATTGCAGGTTTCTGCGACTTTCGGTGGGTGTTAACCCACGGATCATATAGCAAGTATTGTTAATCAGATTCCAAATGAATTTCCAATATATTATGAGGTTTATCCACTGAAATGAATATTTGTTATTTCCAAAATTTTTACTTGCATTCATTCAAAGAGATAGCAAAAGATACAACTTATACTAGACTGAGCTAAGTAGTTCATTTCACTCGTATTCATTCTTTCTTCATGCGTTGACAGGTGAAATACCCAAAGAGATCAGCAATCTTGTTGAGTTGGAGGTACTTACTCTTGATTTTAATAGTTTTAATGGTTCACTTGATATGGAGATTTTCAACATATCAGGGCTGAGAAAAATTGATCTTACATTCAACAATCTATCAGGAAGCCTCCCGCCAAACATAGGTTCTATCTTACCCAACATTGAAGAGCTTTCTGACTTCCTTCTCTATCTTTCAACCCTCTAAACGACATGCTTCCTGCCTCCGCGGGGAACCTTTCCACATCTCTTTTAAAGTTTCACGCCAAAAGTTGTAAAATCAAAGGGCGAAATCCAAATGAAATTGGGAACTTAAGCAGCTTATTGTTCCTTGATATTTCTGAAAACAATTTGGTTGGATTGATTCCCACAACACTTGGAAACTTGAGAAACCTTCAGCGCTTCAACTTGAGTAACGACAAACTTGCAGGGTTTATTGGTGATCATATATGTAAATTGCAGAATTTAGGTGAAATTTACTTGGGTCAAAATCAACTTTTAGGATCTCTTCCTAATTGTTTAGGGAATATTACTTCCCTTAGGGAGATACATCTGGGTTCCAATAAAGTGAGTTCCAATATATCACCAAACTTAGGGAACCTTCAAGATCTAGTGGTTCTTGACTTATCGTTAAACAACATGGTGGGTTCTTTACCTCCACAAATTGGAAATCTAAAGGTTGTAACAAAGATGGATCTATCAATGAATCAGTTCTCAAATGGAATTCCTAGAGAACTTGGAGGATTGCGAAGTTTGGTGTACCTTTCTTTGAGACACAACAAGTTGCAAGGATCTATACCTGACTCAGCGAGCAACATGGTAGGTTTTGAATTCCTAGACCTTTCTCATAATAACATATCAGGAACCATTCCCAAGACTTTAGAGAAACTTCAAAACCTGAAGTATTTCAATGTTTCTATCAACAAATTGTATGGTGAAATACCCTCAGGGGGTCCTTTCAAGAACCTCTTGAGTCTGTTTTTCATCGACAATGAAGCATTGTGTGGTTCTTCAAGATTTAGTGTCCCATTACGCCCAACATCATCAAAGCACAAATCAAATAGGAAAAAATTGCTAGTTATATATCTTTTTCTAGGACTTGCAATTTTATTTGTTCCTCTCATATTTGTGTTTGTATGGATAAGGTATAGAAGAGGTAAAAGAGCTCCTCAGCAAGCAGATTCATTGGATACAAAGAAACGAGAAAGAATTTCATACTATGAACTGCTCCAAGCATCGGATGGTCTTAGTGAGAGTAATTTGATTGGTTCTGGAAGTTTTGGCTCTGTTTACAAAGGCATACTCAAAAGTGGAACTGCCATTGCAGTTAAAGTGTTCAATATGCAACTGGATGTGGCATTTAAGAGTTTCGATACGGAATGTGAAGTTTTGCATAGCCTTCGCCATAGGAATCTCGTAAAAGTCATTACTAGTTGTTCCAATCTTGATTTCAAGGCTTTAGTTCTCGAGTATATGCCTAATGAGAGTCTTGAGAAATAGTTGTATTCACACAACTACTTCCTCGATACCAAGCAGAGACTAAGCATAATGATTGATGTGGCGTGTGCTTTGGAATATCTTCACCATGGGTGCTTCTCGCCTGTGATCCACTGTGATCTGAATCCTAGTAACATCTTGCTGGATGAGGATATGGTTGCCCACCTCAGCGACTTTGGCATTTCAAAACTGCTTGGTGAAGATCAGGGTGATTTGTACACTAAAACCTTAGCAACACTAGGTTATATTGCACCGGGTACGTCTTATTTTTGCTGATTTTCCTTTTTTTTCCAGCTAGAAAGTCTATTGCACCTTTAAATTAATTGTTTGACTGTAGAGTATGGACTGGATGGACTAGTGTCAATTAAGTGTGACGTATACAGTTACGGGACCATGTTGCTGGAAACGTTTACTAGGAGAAAGCCTAATGACTTTGAGGGAGATCTTAGCTTGAAACAATGGGTGGGTTATTCACTCCCAAAGGCAGTAATGGATGTCGTAGATGCCAACTTGGTAACAGCAACTGGTAAAGGCTTACAGAAGGAGCTAGATGTTGTGGCATCAATCCTCAAAGTAGCATTATATTGTTGTGCTGAATCTCCGGCAAGAAGGACTAACATGAAAGATGTTGTAGCGATGCTGCAGAAGATCAAGATTCAACTTCTTGCACGTTGAACATTTTTATAATGGTTCTCTTTTCTCTTTTAGCACTTGATTTGTGTATGATTCTGTTTTCAGAAATTCTAGCTGGTTGCAATAAATCTGACTGTTTCTTTTTGATATGAATATTGCATAAGGGAGGAACTTGAAAATTGCTTCTGCCCTTTGTTTAATCCTGCACTGTATCCCCAAAAGCCACCCCCTTCGCGGTAGCCTTTCTACCTCTCGAGGTAGTGGTAAGGTTTGCATACATTCTACCTCCCCAGACATCACTTGTTAGTTGAACTAATCTGTGTTTGTACCCAAGACCTCTTATTACCTGTTTCAAATTCCTACCTATGTTACTCGAGCTTTTCAAAAATGTCGCCCACACTTGCATAACTGTATTTCTTCTAGAAGTATCCAACATACACTCGACAACAATTTTGAGCAACATAGGTTCCTACTCACCCAATTTTGAGCAACATAGGTTCCGACAAAAATTTTGAGCAACATTTTTTTCGTTGGTGAAGCAAAATGCAACTTCTTGTGGCATTCAGCTATGTTGCTTGGACTATCTGTAAAGGCTGTTGCACTTGTGTCGGATCTTTCTAAAATAAACTACTTTTGGAGGGTTAGACAGGCACCCATTGACATTTTGGAAGAGTCCGAGCAACATAGACATTTAGTCTATTGCAATTTATCTTGTGGCAACAAGAAAGTTTACTTAGCTAAAATTCCCTTAATTTACAAATTACACATGAAAATATAAAACAAGTTAACTGTTAAGCTAAATCTAGTTAAAAGACGATCTCTCTCTCTCAAACAATATTAAAACTCATGAAAAAGTTGCTTAAGGAAGAAAATGAAGATAGAGAAGCACTGTTTCAAGCCCAAAAACAATTAGTCTGGCCCTCAAAACTTAGCGTTACAAGCTTATGAAAGGGAGAATTTTAAAAAATTTAGAACTTCATCCTAGATGGCTGAGGTGTATCTGCAACAAAGAAGTTAAGTAAATTGGACAAGACTAGGAGAATATAACACTAACTATTTCTTCTTTGTTATTAAGTACAAAGGATTGCATCATGCCACAACACAACTGAAGGATGAAAAGGGGGAGTGGAAGTCTGATCCTGAGGAATTTTTGTGAACTATTATCAAGATATATTGGGGAGGACAGAATCAAAGATTTTTGGTCCATTGCTTAGAATTGAACAACAAATTGAGTTGTTGCATCCTTATGATGCAATTTTTCAGATTTACAGCAATAAGAGTCCGGGCCCCGATGGTTTTGGAAGTGGATTCTTCAAAGCATCATGGGATATAGCGGGTAAAGATGCCACAAATGCAGTGATGGACTTCTTTCATAATGGCAAGCTGTTGACTCACGTGTATTGCTCTCCTACCTAAGGTAAATGCCCATAAATTTACGAGCCAATGCAGGCCTATATCGTGTTGTAATGTTTTATATAAATGCATATCTAAGATTATGTGTACTAGGATTAAAGGACTATAAAGCATATAGTAGCAAGAAATGAAGCTGAAATTGTTCAAGGAAAGTCCATGATGCACAATATCCTGAGTTTCCATGATATACTCGAACACTATAAGTGGAAAACTTCTCCCAGGTGTTTAATGAAGATTGATTTGTGAAATGCGTATAAACGGTCAGCAGGGAATTGGTTATGGATTTTCTTCCAAAGTTATGGAAGCAATGAATCAATTCAGTAAAGTCACTGGTCTAAGTTCAAACATGGAAAAGTCTAGTATTGTCATGGCCAGAGTAGACGATCCCACAAAGGAGTCGTTGCTCGCAAAGACTGGTTTTGATGTTGGTAATTTTCCAATCAAAGAAGTGGAATAAACCTGATCATCATCAACTTGTCCTCATGATCATGCACATGATCAATACAGCTGAACAGCCTATGCTAATCAGCTATCTTATGCAGGAAAGCTTCAAATTATTACCGATGTTCCTGTTTTCCATACACAGCTTCCAGGGGGCCATCTTTATGCTGCCACAAAGGGATTCATCATCAGTAGCAAAATTTCAAACCTTTCGACCATGTACTAATTGCTTCATGAGTGTCAATTTTGACCTGTCAGTGTAAGAAATAAAAGAAACAGACGACAGTTAAAGCAAGTTCAAAATTGAATCAACAAATAGAAAGGCATTTGATGTATTGAAATGGGAACAGAGAGGATAGAAGAAAGAAAGGGGAAAATAAGGGTCCCCGGACTTGTTTATGTAAGTGCCATGCAAAACATAGTGCATTGGTGGACAGAGTTACCTGTTACCTGTTGTTGGTGGGAGGTGGCAGGTTTCCATGGAATTAGTCTAGGTGTGCGAAAGTTAAATACATGA
The DNA here is from genome assembly GCA_030864225.1 of Capsicum baccatum var. pendulum. Lineage (NCBI taxonomy): Eukaryota > Viridiplantae > Streptophyta > Magnoliopsida > Solanales > Solanaceae > Capsicum > Capsicum baccatum. Next base: position 245,156,117 of record CM061553.1, read on the forward strand.
GAATGATAGGTCAACATGGGCTGTGTTAATGCATATGTCATAACCCAATCAACCTAAATATTGTTTGAATGAATAGAGTCAAAATGGGTTGCGTTTGTGTATTAACCCAACTACCCGCCCAAATTAAAATCATTTTGTAGTTGAACCTGACCGGTTAAAGTCTAGACGAGTTGGACGGGCCACACATTTATGACCCCTCTGTCGAAGTCACAGTCAGATCAATATTGGTGATTCATCGAATGAAGTGGCTATGGCGGCAGTTGAGGTGGAGGCAAAGGAAGTGGTGATGGTTGAATTGCCACCACAGCCACCACATTCAATAACTCAACAGTACCGACATTACAGGGAGTCCGATTCATTTTGTCCATCAGATTCAGAAAATTCTTCTTGACTTTTACACCGCGAAATTCAATAGCCATCGCATCATACGCTTGCATCGCCTCCTCCGCTGTGTCAAACGTAACTAAGAAAACATTGCATATTTTCCTCGGATCTCTAGACTCTACTGTGTATTTCCCCGACGGCCTCTTCCGTACTCCTCGGTAATGAACCTCCTCCGCAAACCCCTTCACATTCTCCTCCACCTTCCGTTCACTTCCATCGCCCTTTCCGCCGCCTTCACAATTCCTCCATTAACATTCTCTACCCTCTTCGGCCCCTTCTTACTTTTTTGCTTCTTCGGTGATATTTTCATAAGTAATAAGGATGAGAGAACGCATAGGGGGAAGAGCAGTGGTAGGGGAACCAAACAAAACCACTATCAAGGGAGGGAGAGTTTGACTTGATTGATGTAATTGTGGGGCCCACATGTGATGCAATATTATTATTATATTTTATTCTAAATGTCTGCATGAATATTTGTCTGTATTTTATTTCCTAATGCCACGTGCAGATTTCACAAAAAGAAAAAAGAAAAGGTTAATAAATTGGAAATGCTATTTTCAATTTGGATTTAGTGGTTTATAATTATTTTTTTTCTCGGAAAACACCAAATCACTCAGTAATTTGCTGGGAAGGATATTCAATTGTCACGTTGCACTGTGATAGCAAGGCTTCTATACAAATAGCCTCTAATTCTAATGTGCATATCGACATAGATTTCCATTTTGTCGGGGAGAAAATCACACCACTGCTGATTCAACCTCAATATTTGGAAACTCATTTCGAAATTGCAGATTTTGTAACAACCTCAATTTCACACAACTCTAATATATATATTATACTTCCAAATCCGAATACAAATAAGAATTCGAATGACAAAGTAACAATGGACGAACACTAATACACTAATGGGAAATCTACGAGTAACAGAGGGAGAAGGTAATTAGAAGGAGATGAGATTAGACCATTGAAGGGGAGATGAGAGGATATAGACTAAGACTAAGCCTAAGCTTCAACATAATCTGCATAATCTCTTCAGTAGGGAACTGTTCTCATTTAAGGTGTTGGCCTAACCCGGATCCCAAAGGAAATCCGCTCTTTTGTTGGGCTGTAACTTCACCTCAGGCCCAAGTCCAAAGCCCATGATCGAATTCATAACAATACCCCCATCCTCAATAAGAACCTTGTCCTCAAGGTTCAAGACAAGGAATCCAACAAAAAGTAAGTTAAATTGTGACCAAAGTTTGATGGTGCATAGTTGGATTTGATGTTCACCAGGTAGCAACATGCAATAAACATAGGACTCCTCGGTTCCTGCAGTTGTAAAAGCATATGAGTGATGCTGGTTTGAAATTTTTTTGTTCCAAACGCTGCAAACGTCGTACAACACAATTGATATATAAAAACAGCTTGCAACTCCCTTGAATAATTGCCAGAACCAGTGAGTAGTGTGTAAAACATCTTCATGATAGTGATTGCCTTTTCCAACCGATATTTGTGTGGCCAAAAGCAACAACAAATCACCTTGAGAAATTCATTGACATGCACAAGTAGAGGAGCATATGCTTAAAGCATAATATGAATGAATCCAGGAAACCTCACAAACATATCAGAATCAAGAAAAGGACCGAGACCCAAAAATAAGATACGACGAAGTTCGCCTTAATGTAGAACTACACCAAACATAGCAAACAAGAGCCCATCATCTTTGTTGTCCAAAATATGCTACATCCGTTTTGAGTATCGTGCAACAAATGCCTTGAACACCACCTTTATTTTCTCCTCACTACCAAGCTCTCTCGATTTAGACAACAAGATACCAGGAAGATTACACTCCTGTCCCGTATCAATCCAATTACAAGAATTCCACAAGGTTGACATAATTAACTTATCATGATCCAAATCGCCCAAAGCAAAACAATACACAGAATTTCTTATAACTCTAAGGAATATAGTAAGTAAATTAGAGCAAGGATAAAATGGTAACTCTAATCCAACTAAGAACAATTCAAGCATCTCCTGGAACATTCCCGAGCCAAGGTTCAAATGGACAACTGAACTTTCCAATAAAGTTGCACCATTAACGTACTGCACAACTAGATGGTTCTGGACAAAACAATAGAGCATAACAGAGAAAGAACCAATATTCCAGCACACTTCATCCTTAGACAAGTAGCTAAGAAAGATATTTAATATACCAGCAGTTGGATAAGCAATTTGGTCAAACACACTAGCTACATAGTCTATCCTCCATATGTTGGCAACTTTTGTTTCCAAATTTAGTGGAATTCCTGCATATCTACGACGTATTCCAAATTTTCAAAGCCCACACTCGAACAAAATTGGTGGAGAAATATGTTCACCAGGATCAAAGGGAAGGTGTATAGATATATGATCAGGCATCAAGATACTAACAAAGATTAAGAGAGGACTTCTTTCCCATAGTGATTCAAACACTTCATGTTCAACCAAAGAGTACTCAGGTCCATAATAAAAATTAGCAAATACCTGCCCCACATAAGTGTTATAGTTCTCTTCATCGTGGTATGTTGTGGCATTGCCTTTTTCATTCTCAATCATCAAAGGAAGTTCACAGGTTCCAATATTAAAATTGAATTTCCCACAATATTCAATCTCTGACTCTTGATGTTTGTTGACAACCCGACCCATATTCCCGAAATTATCATCCATAAGGGATAACTTTGGAAACATATGCTCAATTCGTTGAGACAAATCATCAAACACCTGGCCGTCCCTCTGTTTTGCGGAAATGCCATTTAATGACTCATCAATCTCGGTAACTAGATCTGTAGAGGAAGGAGAATATTTGACAGGCTTAGACAAGTCGGAATCCTCCTCATCTTTGCAAGACGAGTTCACACCTGAAAGCTCGATATTTGTAGTGGCTAGCTGGGAGCAAGTCGGTAGTGCGCGGTGCACATTGTCAAGTTTTTTGAGCATAGAAAAGTAACTCTCATTGAACTTCTGCAGCATATGAAGGGAAATGTCGACATGGTTATGCCTCATGTTAGAGCTATTTCGAAAATGAATTCTCAATTTCTCAGTGAAATGCTTCCAATAAAAAAATTACTTATTGCGATAAAACCATTGGAACCAATCATAAGCAACACCATCGAGATTAACTGAATTGATAATAATTGTTCTATTTAACTGAACTGAACATGGACTGAGTTTATTCAGTTTCGATGACTAGCGGAACACTACTGAATTCTTTTAATTGACTAAATACTACTGAGTTCTGTTAGGTGACTGAGTTTACTGATGTTTGAACTGAATACTGAAATAAATTGTACTGATACTGACATTTACTGAATTTCATAGACTGATGGAATATTACTGAGATTACGTAGATTACTAAGTACTGAGTAAAACTGAACTGATACTGCCTTTACATGAGTTTTCCTGTGTCATGAGACTGACTAAAGTCTACTGAACATGTGTTGACTGAGAATATCATATAAACATGACATGGCTCTAGTCACACAACTATATTTTTCGGGTACAAGTACCCCCAGGACTTGATGGAAGAAAACTAACATGACTTGACATTCTTGAGTACAAGATAAACATTAACAATCTATAATATCATAACTTGGGGGATTTCATGGAATACATATTTATCATTCATCTTGTGCATAAGTAGTATTTGCAAGTAAGCATAGCATAATCTCATAAGACTAGTTCATGAGAAATCCAACAACATTTACAAGACACAGTATCCACATGGAAGTCATTGGAATATAAGGGCATATCATGAATCCTTCACTTAGTCACAATAAAGCTATATTGCATGATTTCTAGTTGCTTAGGCATTTTATCAAACACCTTACATGCACATCTTAGGCATAGGTAAAATCATTAAATTATATATTATAGACAACCAAATTTACATGTTTCCAACCCATATGATGTCATAGATTCATAATAACGCATAAAGATTTCAACTTGGGAATCATTCAACATCAACAACATGATCATCAACAACCCACAACATGAGCAACATAATTCATAGATTTCAATTTATAGGCTAACATAGTTTCATGGAAATACATAAAGATCCTAACTTGAAACCATACAACAACCATCAACATTAATATAATCAGAACACAACAAATTATTCATAATACATGATTGAAAACTTGATTCTTGAGATCCATGGATGAAAAGAATCCATGGATGAACACTATGCATGCCTTAGTTCTTGATTTTAGGAAGATTGAAGGAGAGAATTGCTTGAACTTGGATCTTCTATGGAAACCTTTCTTGAGTTCTTGAGAAAAATGGAAGAAAAGAGTATACTTTGCTTCAAATGAGCCTTAATCCCCTGTTCGGGGTATATATAGGGGTGGAGGATGACCAAATTACCCCTATGAAAAAAAAGAAAAAGACGAAGTTGTCCCTTTGTTGACAGTTTTGATAGGCTGTAGTAAATTGATCATATCTTTTTACTCAGATGTTGGATTTTGATGAAACTATTTTCATTAGAAATAATACTCAAAGAGATTTCCATTGATATATAGCAGCTCTCACATTTCAAAATATTCAAAAAGTTATGATCGTTTCAATTTGATCCTGAAATGCTGAAAATTTCTGGAGCATGCTATAGAGCATGCGACGCATGCAAATCGCATGGTGCTTCTATTTTGAAATCCAAAAACACCCTAAACGGATTCCAAAAATTCTGAAACTCACTCGAAATGTACTCTTACTTCTCCAATCACAATGAAACTTGAAATCCAAAAAAGGAGGTCGGGAACATCATCAAATAAATCCCTGAAGTTAGGAGGTCTAAAATGAGAGTAAGTATTGAACTTGAACACTTAGCAAAAAAATTTTCTAAGTGTTGGAATCTCTCATAGAGCTTTACGACCTGAATTTGACATGCGATTTTTACGGGGTCTTATAATATCTCCCCCTTGGGAACATTCGTCCTCGAATTAGATTGAATGAGAGAGGAGAAAAGACAACTGACGTGAGTACTGAGCATGAACGACTGAATATGATTTCATGGTTGACATGACTAACAAGCTGAATATATCATACTGAACATGCGTAACTAATTTATGAATGAAGGACTGAGTGTTCTGATGAACTAAGTTTTCGCAAAATGAGAATGCATATTTGATGCATAACTGATAACCTGAGTCCATGCATATCTGATGCATGATTATATGATTAATGTGATACGTGAATGCATGACTGAAAGTATTTATAAGCTGACCACATATATCTGATGCGTGAGTACATGACTGAACTGAATCATGAACATATAACTGAACATGCAATGGTAATAGTACCAATTTTTGTACTGAAATCTGAACATGAGAATGAGTAAGCTCAAGGAAGACTGTTACATTGAACTTAAAATACCGATGAGTCTGAGATTAATTACTCAATATACATGAGCGAAAACATGAGAACATAACTAAGTCTGGAATGTGATACATGAACTGAATATCATGATATGGATTGAGTCTGCAATGAGTGACTTACGACTGAGATTTAGAGTTAGAAGGCCATCTTATAAGTAACCCTTCCTCTAAGCTAGATTCATGATGTGAAGAGAGAACGGTATGTTTATGTCATAACAGTTTGAGGGATTAGAGTGTATCTCACCTTTGGGACACTATGTCCCTTGAAAAATGTTGGCCTGCCTTTGCTGAAATATTGAGGAAAACTAAGGCAATGCACAAGGCATGTTGGAACTGAATCGTGACATAATTATCTGATATATAGAACTGAGGCATGATACATGAACTGTGTTATACTCGCAACTACTAAGATACTCTATCTTGGAATAGTTACATTCAAGCCTATCATTAATACTACACCCTTGTATAAAATAAGAATGCAACAATCTTCTCTTAACATGAAACATTTTCTCTCTCTTATCTAAGCAACCGCTTATCTAAGAAACCGCTCATCACTACACTATTTTCATAAAGAGAGCTGACTGAAGGGTTAAATCAGGAGGACCTAAAGCATGAATCGATACAAACTGAACTTGACACATGACTAAAACTTGACAAATATAATATCAATAACATAAATTTAATGAAAAGGTATGAACTGAGGATATACATGACATAGTCTGAATTTATCTGATCTGTAGGGGCATAGCATGAGTCATGAAAATTGAGTATACTGTAAAGCATGATCTGTGTACATAAGTCATGAGCTGCATGACCTGAGTCTGAAATTTCTGTATTTATGAGACATGATTCATAACACAGAGGGAGCTGGAACTGAACCCCTTATGCTAGGAACTGAAGGCACACATGATCCCGTGGAAAGTCCATGAAAGTAGATTGTGCTCATGGAACATGATTTGTACTGTGGAGTAAAATGGACTTCTTATGCTGGAATTGAATTCATACATGATTATGGAAAAAAAAGATACATGAGCATGGTTCATGACCATAGAGTTGGTATGCAATGACTGAGTGGATTTCGTGATAGCTGAAGTGAAAAACTCTGCACTGAGATAAGAATAGGTCTGGAATTGTCTTCCCTTACTGCTTTCTATACATACTGGCTCTACTACTAAAATCTGAGGGCATGGCTTAGGTACTTGATCTACCATCACATACCTACATTCTGTTCAACACCTGCCTGCTTATTTGTCAAAAAAAAATATACCAAAAAGATTTTTTCTTTCATAATTGGTGGTCTCAGTCTTAGTTAAAGTGTCTAGCTGAAAATCCAAAAGTTTTTTTCGTTTGTTTTTGGTAGTGTCTCCTAAATTAGGGTCAATTTATTAGTTAATCATTAATTTTCCAATCTGAATGAATTACACATACCTGATTCCCTTCCCTTGGGTTGGGATACGTAGGCAACCCTCGGTCGGTTCGGTAATTCTTTGTATTGGTCTTCATCTTATTATTAGCCTAGGTCTCTCTCCCCGTAATCTAGAGTTGTTTGCCAAGTAGATTGATTTCGCTCAGTACTTCTGATCGGCAAATTAAAGTCATGGATGTGGTCTGTCCCATCGACATGTGTCTGTGTCAAAAATCCCAAGGGTTGGGAATCTTCTACTTCTGTCAAATTTTTGAGATAACGTCTTGTATGTTATTACAGGATGGATTTGTCCACCAAGTCTAGAGTTCTGATGGTTGTCAAGGTTCCCAAAAAGTTAATCAAATGGTGGGAAATGTTTAACTATGTTGATCAGCAGAAACTGATTAAAATATTAGGTGATCTTATGGAACTTCTGCATGTTACCCCTCATCCAGATTTAATAGAGGCTTTGTTGACCTTTTGGGATCCAAGTAGTTTGGTGTTCAGGTTTGGGGAATGTGAAATGACTCCTACTTTGGCAGAAATATCCGGTTTGTTGCATTTGCCCTATATCCAGAAGGATATAATCCGAGCACAAAATCATACTGGCGTGAGATTTTTGCAGTCTTGTGGTTTAAAAAGTAAGGGTATCCATTTGGGTTGTTTAAGTGATTCGTGGGTTTCCTGAGACGTTTTGTTCGCTAGATTCGGGCCCTCGGAAGGTTTTGATTATTTTTGGGATGAATTTCATATGACAAAGAAGTGGGAGAGAAAGCTTCTTGAAGTCTTCACCCTCGCTTTATTAGGCATTTTAGTGTTTCCACTAGAAGAAAAACATATTAATACCTGTTTGCAATCTCTAGTGATGGCTCTATTTCATAAGGATTAAAGAGACAAGGGCATTAATTAAAAAGGCAGGTTCACTGTCATACCCATGATCTTAATAGAAATATATAAGGCTTTAACCGAAGTGAAGGGGGGATGAGAGTTTTTGAGGGCAGTAACCTGATATTGCAGTTATGGATGATGGAGCATTTGCATGGGCCTTCTTTAGTTAGACCATACGTGGTAGATCGTTGCAATCCCAATCGAGTGAAAGCCATGGACTCTGGTTGTGTTTGGATAAGTTTTCGCTACCCGTGGGAGTTGAGGCTTGGATTGGATTTCTTTAATCAAGAATCGGGGATAACATTTTATGGACTTATCTGTGGCTTCGACCGAAGATAATCTTGTTGGGTTGTCAGACGCAGCTCCCTTTAGTTATGTTAGGGCTCAATTACACTAGACTATACAGTCCTTCTAGGGTAGTGCGCCAGTTGGGTAGGCTGCAGGACGTGCCACCAACAGTGGATCTTCTGAAGGATTTTGAGTACTTCAAGGACCAATCCTTAGGTGAGAGCAAGTACGAGCAGTTTTGGAAGCATGCAACAAAGTTAGGAGTGGACACATTCAAAGGAAGTTTGGACAATCCGGGGTAAACTCAGGGATATGGGGTTTGTCTTCAATCTATCCCTTGGGGTATCATTCAACCCTTACCATCGTATATTAGAGGGAGAATACAGGAATAATGCATAGTAGACGACCATCAGGATGAAAATGTAGGGTCAAAAGTGGAAACACTGAGAGTTCAGTTAGCAGATTTGTTCAAGACGGTAGAAAAGTGTCAGAATAATCTTTCCAAGTGCACTCCTCATGAAGCAGGAATACGGGCCTGAAGCTTCTTCCCCGGTATCAGGGTGTCTTTACAGGATATGCTACAAAGTTTAAATTGGAGAAAGAGAACTTTAGAGGCAGGTCCATATCAGGCAGGGTCATCACTCAGAGCACCAGTCTGAAAGAGCACTTCTTATCATTATTCAGTTTGAGTCTTTTATGTGTCTAACATTGTAGGGTGTTGTCTTATTTAAGTCGAAGTCAAGTTGTTTTCGGGTGTTAGAGTCTTTACTAGTAATTTCACCTGTGTCGTCTTAGGGGTCCATAATGTTGTTTCGTATTTGTTGTTTAGTTTTAAAGTGGTCCAAAACTTTTGTACGTTTTTGTTGTTTTCTTTCTTAAAATTGTTTTGATGTTACGTCTTTCCTTGGTTTGTTTATATTCATTTTTGCAAAAAAAAAAAGAAAAAAAAATGGGTAATGTTTATGCACATGCTGTCCGAACTACGCAAGATCTGATTCATGTACAACATGATACGTAGGCAGCCTACTTTTGAGTTCGATCTAACCATTTTGTTTCATTGTTTTTCATTATTTTTCCTCTTTTAAAGAAGAACAAAAGCCGTAAAGAATGATAGAATAAAGGTAGATAACGAGAGAAAGGAAAAGTACAGAGATTTATATGAAAAAAAATAAAAATAAAAGAAAAGAGAGGGAAAGAAAAAGATAATAATAATAATAAGTCTAAAAAAAAGGTGTAGAGAAAATCAGGATGATGTTAAAATGACCTCACTACCTTCAAAAGCTAGTAGAAATGAACATGAATTTAGGATAATTTTACCAATGTGATTCTCACGCTTGTTATGTGCCCTAATCCTAGCGGATGTTGTATTTGATGAGTATGTTCTTTCAGATAACAGTGGTAGGTTTGCAGCACTCTGTCTAGTCATCCATACTTCACTAGATCCAAAGCAAAGCTCGCCATGGCTAGCAGGGAGATTGAAAATTTACTCATTGACCCGGATCAGGATCACAGGGAAGAAAATTCAGAATGCAATGATGAGGTAGTAAGGCTCAGGCAAAAACTGATAGATTTACACCGGGCATGGGCCAGCAGAATGCCTCCTCCTTCACTCTCTGAAGGTCTTAGGAATATCTCTAACTGCCCACCGCTCTCTTAGGCATAATTCTCTGCTCCTACTGAGTCACCTGAGCATGCACCAGGATTCACTCTGCGACATTATTATCCTGGCAATTCTGGTGTACCCTTGGCAGCTCCCCAATCAAGACCAGCTGCTTAGCCAGCGCCACCGATCACACCGGTATTCGTGGCTCCGCCACCACATGAAACTCCTATATATGTTGTGCGTCCTACAATGAGGCTTCCTAGGTCTGCCAGTGAGCCAGTACTGAAGGTTCCAGATAGTCAGTATTATGCCCCTGATCCTACTTCGCAAATGAATGAATCGTATGGGTATACTCAGCCGCCTGCATTTCCATTTGATACGAAGAAACCCGTCGCAGCAGAGGAACAGGATATCATATCCCGAAAATTGAAAATTTTAGAACAAGTTATGAGGAACTTGCAAGGAATCGGAGATTATAGGAGTGTTTCCTATAAGGATCTTTGCATGTTCCAGAAATCAACCTTTCCCCCGGTTTTAAGATGCCTAAGTTCGAGAAGTATGCAGGACACAGTGATCCCGTGACACACTTAAGACGTTATTGCAACCAGTTGAGGGCTACAGGAGGAAAGGAAGAACTGCTCATGGACTTCTTTGGCGAGAGTCTTTCTGACCTAGCCTCAGAAGGGTTTATCGATCTAGATATCGATAAATGGAACAGCTGGGATGATTTGGCTTCTGAATTTGTTTGACATTTTCAGTATAACATCGACCTAATTTCGGATGAAAAATCCTTGGTCAATATAAAGAAAAAGAGCGCTGAAGGTTATAGGGAATACGCGATAAGGTGGCGTGAACAGGCTGCCAGGGTAAAGCCTCCAATGAAAGAAAGTAAGTTGGTAGAAGTTTTCATTCAGGCGCAAGATTAGACCTATTTTCAACATTTACTTCCGGAAATGGGAAAATCTTTTATGGACGTCCTCAAAATGGGGGAGATGATAGAGGACGGAATTAAGACCAGCCGAATAGTGAATTTTGCCATATTAAAAGCTACCACACAAGCGATTCAAGGTGGATCTGGCGCATTTGGAGGTAAAAGGAAGAAAGAGGATGTAGCGACTGTCATAGTTGGAACCCATTCCTACCCAAAAGACCACCTTACCCCTATCCCCAATCCCAAGCCCAAATCTACACCCAAGCTCCATATATTCCTCCCCATCATTACTACCCTCCACAAAACCATTTATATTCTATTCCACTACCCCCGTACCCAGTATATAGCACGCAACCATATGCCCAAACTCCTTCTTACCCGCAGTGGCGCGCAAGCTCCTTAAAATTGCCCATTCGCTCCACCAAATTACCAAAACCCCTCCAAACCCAATTTTCAGCCTAGGCCCGAGTATAAGAAGGAGAAGGCGGTCAAAAATTCAAGGAAGGCTTTCAAATCCACCGCCGAGGAATCTCGATTATTCTTTAAGGTGTGCGTACTATTCTGATATGCTAGGCCATGATATCAAGAAATGCTGGCATTTATAGAGAGCTATCCTAGATTTAATTAACACAAATCAGATGCTGGTCCTGGCCCCGGAGGGTCCGAACATTAACTAGAATCCGCTGCCAACCTATGCTGAAGCCAATATGTTAGAATTGATATATGATGGGAAAGAGTCTTTGAGGGGTTATAAGCCTATTTTCAAGATGCAGAACATTGAGGAGAAATCGGTGAATGTAGCGGAGTCTTTTAAAGCAATGTCATTGAGCCAAGAGGGAATGAGAGAAGATAAAGTCCAAGAAAGCACAAAGAAGCCCGTGATCACAGTACAAGGCGCCAGAAGGTATGTTGATTTAAGTCAGGATAAACCTAAGTTGACAGTGGTGGGAGCTCTGAGTCAGCCCATCTTGACGGTGAAAGGAGCGCTGGCAGCACCTATTGTCCTCAAACCAGTGACCCAACCTCCGATAGTTGATACGAAAAGAGTTCCCTGGAATTATGGGTGGACTATGATGACCTATCACGGGAAATAAGTTATGGAAGATGTAGATGAGGTAGGGGGTTTGACTAGGTCAGGAAGATGCTTCGTGCCTAAAAGCTTAAGAAAGTCCAAGGCAACGGCGAGTGGACCATCATCTATCAAAAAACCTATCACCGAAGAGAAAGCCAAAGATTTTTTGAAAAAGGTGAAGTTGCCAGAGTATTCAATATTAGACCAGTTGAAGAAAACCCCTGCTCAAATTTCCCTTTTATCTTTGTTGTTGCACTCCAAGGAGCATCGTGATATTTTACTGAAGGTATTAAATGAAGCATATGTTCCTAGGGAGATTACAATCAACCAACTTGAGAAAATGGTTGGAAAAATCTTTGAGGTCAATCGGACCAGCTTTTCTGACGATGAATTGCCTGTTGAAGGTACAGGGCATAAACGGGGCCTTTACATTATAGTAAAGTGTGAATATTTCTACATCACTCGTGTTATGATTGATGGAGGTTCAGGTGCAAATATTTTCCCTATTTCTACTTTGCAAAAGTTGAATATTGGTGCTAAGAGGATCAGGCCCAACAATGTATGTGTTAGGGCTTTCGATGGTGCAAAATCAAATTCCATTGGCGAAATAGAACTAATGTTGACCATAGGGCCTGTTGAGTTTACCATAGAGTTTCAAGTATTGAATGTAGACTTCTCTTACAATCTGTTGTTGGGAAGGCCGTGGATCCACAAGGCCAAGGCGGTTGCATCTACACTGCACCAAATGATTAAGTTTGAGCATGACAGGCCATGAGTAGTTATTCATGGTGAACGAGATTTGTCAGCCTACGAAGATTCTCCCTTGTCTTTTATTGAAGTGAATAACGTAGAGGAGACATTCATCTATCAAACTTTTGATACAGTGCCAGTGAATCGTATCCTTGAATGACAGGCTATACCGGGACAACAATTGTCTTCTGCTTCTATCATGATGGTGAGCGAACTTTGGAAATATGGATTTGATCCAGGAAAGGGTTTGGGAGCGTCTCTGCATGGTATAGTTTATCCCATATATCCGAGGGAGAAAATGGGCACGTTTGGTCTAGGATTTAAGCCTACAACTGAAGATCTGAAGAAAGCCAAGGGAAGGAAAAAGGAAATATGGTCACTCCCTTACCCAATGCCACTACTCAGTGAATCATTTGTTAAGAGCGGTGTCACAAAGCATGTGGAATTTGAAGTTGAATTGGTTGATGACTTCCAGAACCTTTTTATTAAAGTTGATATGGTTGAAGCAGGAGAAGGTACCAGTATGGCAGACGTGCAATTCATAGGTCCAGCTGTCTGGCTCAATAATTTGGAAGTCACTCATCTCCCCATCAGGAAGGAGTTTTGGTAGTTTATTTTTTTTTCTTTCTATTTATCTGAGTTATTTCAGGTTTGTAATTCGGATTTTAGTTTGTTTATGTTATGTTTGTATCTATGTTTAAACCCTTCTATCTTTTTATTTAATGAAATGCAATGTCCCTTTTGTTTCATGTCTAATATATTTTGTTTTTCTTTTTTTTACACATTTCTCTTTATGCTGATTCTAATGACATGAAATCCATGCGGAATTTTCAGCCTAATCTTAAAATCCAAACTAATCAAGATGTAATGAAGTAGGATGGGGAATATGATGAAGAAAAGGAACTAGAAGAAATAAGCAAAGAGTTGGAACAGTTTGAAGACAAACCGAATCCTAATTTGAATGAGACTGAGCCAATAAATCTAGGGGATCAAGAAGATGTTAGGGAAACTAAAATTAGTGTACATGCTTTTCCATGGCTAAAAGAGGGAATCGTTCAAGCATTAATTGATTACAAAGATGTTTTTGCATGGTCTTATGATGATATGCTGGTTTAAGCAATGAATTAGTGACTCATAAATTGCCAACTGATCCCGCATTCCCTCCTGTCAAACAGAAGTTGAGGAAGTTTAAAACAGATGTAAGTATTAAAATTAAAGAGGAAATCATGAAACAACTTGAAGCCAAGGTAATTCAAGTAGCTCGCTATCCTATTTGGTTATCCAATGTTGTTCCCATACGAAAGAAAGATGGCAAAATTCGAGTGTGTGTTGATTACCGTGATTTGAACAGAGCAAGTTCAAAAGATAATTTTCCACTGCCCAATATCAACATTTTCTTAGACAACTATGTTAAACACGAGGTTGCCTCTTTTGTGGATTGCTATGCCGAATATCACCAGATCATTATGGATGATGAAGACGCGGAGAAGACATCTTTTATCACACCATGGGGGACTTATTGTTATCGAGTGATGTCGTTCGGTTTGAAGAATGCTGGAGCAACGTACATGAGATCTATGACCACTATGTTTCATGATATGATGCATAAGGAGATTGAGGTCTACGTGGATGATGTGATTATTAAGTCAAAAAATCAGGCCGACCATGTTAAAGATTTAAGAAATTTCTTTGAATGGCTTCGCAGGTATAATCTCAAACTCAACCCGGCAAAATATGTATTTGGAGTTCCATCTAGAAAGCTGTTGGGGTTTGTAGTCAGCCACCGGGGAATTGAATTGGATCCCTCAAAAATCAAAGCCATTTAGGATTTGCCCCCGCCCAAGAATAGAATGGAGGTGATGAGTTTTCTTGGTAGATTGAACTACATTAGCAGGTTTATTGCTCAACTCACAACCACTTGTGAGCCCATATTCAAGTTGCTGAAAAAGAGTGCTGCGGTAAAATGAACTGAAGAATGTCAGGAAGCGTTCGATCGAATCAAAAGATATTTGTCAAATCCACTCGTGCTGGTACCCCCAGATCCTGGTAGGCCTTTGATCTTATATTTATCAGTCATGGACAATTCTTTCGGTTGTGTCCTGGGTCAACATGATGTCACAGGCAAAAAAGAGCAGGCTATTTATTATCTTAGCAAGAAGTTCACCGCATATGAGGCCAGGTATACTCTTTTTGAAAGGACGTGTTGTGCCCTAACTTGGGTAGAACAGAAGTTGAAGTATTATCTCTCATCCTATACTACTTATCTCATCTCCTGCATGGATTCTTTGAAGTATATCTTTCAGAAGCCTATGCCAACAAGTCGATTGGCAAAGCGAAAAATATTGCTTACCGAGTTCGACATTGTATATGTGACTCGGACCGCCATGAAAGCCCAAGCCTTGGCAAATCATCTTGCTGAGAATCCCATCGATGAAGAGTACGATCCACTAAAGACATATTTTCCTGATAAAGAAGTATCATGTGTCGATGAAGTCATTATAGATGTTTATCCAGGTTGGAGGTTATTATTTGATGGAGCTGTTAATATGAAAGTAGTCAAAATAGGTGCGGTTCTTATCTCTAAATCGGGACAATATTTCCCGATAACAGCAGAACTTTTATTCTACTGTACTAACAATATGGCAGAGTATGAAGCCTGCATTCTTGGTTTGAGGTTAGCTATTGATATGGGAGTCCAAGAATTATTGGTGTTGGGAGATTCGGATTTTCTCATCCATCAAATTCAAGGAGATTGGGAGGCGCAAAATTTGAAGCTCATCCGTATCGACAATGCTTGCAGGAGCTATATCAGAGGATTGTGTTAGTAAAATTTAGGCATATTCTAAGGATTCGTAATGAAATTGCTGATGCTTTATCCACTCTGTCTTTAATGCTCCAACATACTGACAAAGCCTACATCGATCCAGTGCGTATACAGAGTCGTGATCTGCATGCTTACTGTAATATGGTTGAAGAAGAGCTCGATGGAAAACCTTGGTTCTTGGATATCAAGCGGTACATTCAGTCAGGAGAATACCCAGCATATGCCACGAACGATCAAAAGAGGACTATTAGGCGTTTGGCTAGTGGATTTTTCTTAAGTGGGGGAATATTGTATAAGAGAAACGCAGATCTCGGACTTTTGAGGTGTGTAGATGGAAGAGAAGCCTCAGCAATCATGGTTGAAATTTGCTCTAGAATATGTGGGTCGCACATGAATGGTCATATCTTGTCAAAGAAGATTCTTCGAGCGGGTTATTACTGTCTTACTATGGAAAGGGATTCCATTCAATTTGTTCAAAAGTGTCATCAATGTCAGGTACACGGTGATCTGATACGTTCTCCTCCTATTAATTTACATACAATGGATGCTTCATGGCCGTTCGTGGCTTGGGCAATGGATGTGATTGGACCGATTGAGCCGAAGGCATCAAATGGGCATAGATTCATTTTGGTAGTCATTGACTACTTCACAAAGTGGGTAGAAGCAGTAACTTTGAAGTCAGTGACAAAGAAGGTTGTGGTATATTTTGTTCATGCCAATATCATTTGTAGATTTAGAATTCCTAAGATGATCATTACAGATAATGCTGCCAATTGCAATAGTCATTTAATGCAAGAAGTGTGTCAACAGTTTAAGATCGCACATCAAAATTCTACTCCATATCGCCCAAAAGCCAATGGTGCTGTAGAAGCCGCCAATAAAAACATAAAAAAAATACTGCGAAAAATGGTACAAGGGTCTAGACAGTGGCATGAAAAGTTTTCGTTTGCATTGCTAGGTTACCGCACCACTATTCGCACTTCAACAGGGGCAACTCCATATTTATTAGTGTATGGGACGGAAGCAGTCATTCCTGCAGAAGTTCAAATTCCCTCTCTTTGAGTCATTGTAGAAGTAGAGATTGATGATGACGAACGGGTAAAAACCCGACTGGAATATTTGAGCTTGATTGAGGAAAAAAGACTAACATCTGTGTGTCATGGCTAATTGTATCAGAGGAGGATGGCTCGAGCATATAACAAACAGGTCCGTCCCAGGAATTTTGAAGTTGGTCTGTTGGTATTGAGACGTATCCTTCCTCACTAGGTTGAAGCGAAAGGAAAGTTCTCCCATAACTGGCAAGGTCCTTTCGTTGTGAATAAAGTGTTGCCCAATGGTGCCTTATATTTGACAGATATTGAAGGCAAAATGACAGAAATGGATATCAATGCTGATGCGGTCAAAAGATACTATGTATGATTTTAATCCTTTGTAGATTTTATTGCATGTTTAGTGCTTGCATTTTTGAAGATTGATATGATGAAGGCATTTTATTCTTCTATCCAAACATTGTGTCATCCCTTATTTGCCCGTTTGAGCTTCATTTTATTTTTCTTTCATATCCCTCTTTTGGAATCAAAATAGAGTCACAGATAAATGTCGAGGAAATGAAAATAAAAGAAAGATTTTGAAAATTAAAAAAAAACAATCAAAATCAAATTCAGAACAAAGAACAAGCTAATGGAACTACGTGCGACCTGATTCTCCTCTCTCGAGAGTGAGATACCTGGGCTGCCCTATTTCGGGCTTAGTCCAACCAAATAAAGATTTAAGATTCACCCCTTCAACAAAACTGGGGCATGAGTTAATGTGTTGTTTGAGTCAATTCCAAAAGTTGTAAGTCCCACCCCCACTTCAAGTATCGTTTGATCCCTTACCATATTTTCTAACCTTAACCAAAAGACAAGTTACAACCAAAGAAAGTCCTTTAGTTCAATTTTTGATAATTTTAAGGCTAAGCATGCAATGGATATGATGATACATTGTGAGGTACCACTTGTCTCCCTCAGCATAAGAAATCAGGAAAGAAATACAAAAAATGAGAGAGTCTTATTGGTGAAAAAACCCTGGGCATCATAAGGCGATGGTAAGTTGAGAGAAATAAAAATGAGAGAGTCTTATTGGTGAAAACCCTTGCAGGTACCATAAGACGATGGTGAGTTGAGAGAAATGAAAATGAGAGAGTCTTATTGGTAAAAACCTTTGCAGGCACCATAAGGCGATGATGAGTGGAGAGAAATAAAAATGAGAGAGTCTTATTGGTGAAAACCTTTACAGGAACCATAAGGTAATGGTGAGTGGAGAGAAATAAAAATGAGAGAGTCTTATTAGTGAAAATCCTCACGGGCACCGTAAGGCGATGGACAGTTTAAGAGAAAAGCAAAAAAAATGAAAAGAAAGAGATTTATTGACGAAAGTCTTTTAAGATGATGTCAATCGAATGTGATGTATGAGTCCAATGGATTTAAAGAAGCGGCTCAGCGGTAAAAGGCACGAAATCAACAACAAATGGGGAGTTTGGATAGGAAGATCAGGAAGCTCCATCCAAAATGCATGTCATACTCATTGGAATTGGTTGTCGTATTCAGATAAGTTTTCTTTTTGAATATGGGACATTGCCCTTTTCTTTCATTTACACATTCATGCTTTTTGTCTTTTTATATCATTTATCAAAATAAAAGTCACATTCATTTCTTTACATTTTAAGTCAAGTCTGTGTGAAAATAAGCGAGAAAAGATTTCAAAATTTACTACCAGTCTTTCTAATTATATGATGAAAAGCCAAGGAACAACACAGGAAAGAAATATGATAGTAATTCAACACGAAGAAAAGGAAGTCTATCAACCGATAGACTATTGGATACATGGAAGCATTCAGATTTGGGAAAAGAGTGCACCTCAGGGGCATGGTAAAATGGAAACCCATTGTTTGAGTCAGAAATCATTTCCCTCAATCTGGATTCGAGTCGACGATGCGGCAAGACAGGATTGTTAGCGATTTGGAAGAAAGATGAAAGGAATGAATGCTGGGGCAGATCCTTGAGAAGCCAAGATCTACAAGCCACCATTAAGTTATAACAGGCAAATTTTCTTTGTGATATAGGGGCAAATTCGCTTCACTTAATTCAACCATCATTGGAAATTCACATCCATGGGATTTTAATATATGTTCAGGACCCTACTGAAAAATGGGAATTTTCTGTCAGTTCAGGACCCTCCTGAAAAATAGGATTTTACTTTCTGTTCAGGACCCTCCTGAAAAATTGAATTTTCTTTCATGTTCAGGACCCTCCTGAAAAATGGGATTTTTCTTTATATTCAGGACCCTCCTGGAAAATGGGATTTTACTTTCTGTTCAGGGCCCTCCAGAAAAATAGGATTTTACTTTCTGTTAGGACTTTCCTGGAAAATGGGATTTTACGTTCTATTTCAGGACCCTCCTGAAAAATATGATTTTACTTTATGTTCAAGACCCTCCTGAAAAATGGGACTTTAATTTATGTTCTGGACCCGCCTGAAAAATGGGACTTTACTTTATTTTTAGGACACTCCTGAAAAATGGGACTTTACTTTCTGTTCAGGACCCTTCTGAAAATTGGGATTTTACTTTATGTTCAGGACCCTCCTGAAAAATGGAATTTTACTTTCTATTCAGGAGCCTCCTGAAAAATGGGATTTTACTTTCTATTCAGGACCCTCTTGGAAAATGGGATTTTACTTTCTGTTCAGGACCCTCCTGAAAAATGGAATTTTACTTTTTGTTCAGGACCTTCCTGAAAAATGAGATTTTACTTTATATTCAGGACCCTCCTGAAAAATGGGATTTTACTTTCTGTGCAGGACCCTTCTAAAAAGTGTGATTTTACTTCATGTTTAGGACCCTCCTGAAAAATAGGATTTTACTTTATATTCAGCACCCTACTGAAAAATGGGATTTTACTTTCTGTTCAGGACTCTCCTGAAAATGGGATTTTACTTTTTGTACAGGACCCTCCTGAAAAATAAGATTTTACTTTCTGTTCAGGACCCTCCAGGAAAATGGGATTTAACTTTATGTTCAAGACCCTTCTAAAAAATGGGACTTTATTTTATGTTCAGGACCCTTCTAAAAAATGGATCTTTACTTTCTGTTCAGGACCCTCCTGAAAAATAGGATTTTACTTTCTGTTCAGGACCCTCCTGAAAAATGGGATTTTACTTTATCTTAAGGACCCTCCTGAAAAATGGGAATTTGCTTTTTGTTAGGACCGATCCTGGAAAATGAGATTTTACTTTCTGTTCAGAACCCTCCTAAAAAATGGGATTTTACTTTATGTTTAGGACACTCCTAAAAAAATTGGATTTTACTATATGTTCAGGACCCTCCTGGTAAATGGGATTTTAATTTCTGCTCAGGACCCTCCTGAAAAAATGGGATTTTATTTTCTAATCAGGACCCTCCTGAAAAAATGGGACTTTACTTCATGTTTAGGACCCTCCTGAAAAATGAGATTTTACTTTCTATTCAGGACCCTCCTAAAAAATGGGATTTTACTTTCTGTTCATGACCCTTCTGAAAATTGGGATTTTCATTTCTCTTCATGACCCTCCAAAAAAATGGAATTTTACTTTCTATTCAAGACCCTCCTGGAAAATAAGATTTTACTTTCTGTTCAGGACCCTCCTGGAAAATGGGATTTTACTTTTTGTTCTGGACCCTCCTGAAAAATGGGATTTTACTTTATGTTCAGGACGCTCTTGAAAAATGGGATTTTACTTTATGTTCAAGACCCTCATGAAAAATGGGACTTTACTTTATGTTCAGGACCCTCCTGAAAAATGGGACTTTACTTCATATTTAGGACCCTCCTGAAAAATGGGATTTTACTTTATGTTCAGGACCTTCATGAAAAATGGGACTTTACTTTATGTTCAGGACCCTCCTAAAAACTTGGAGTTTACATTCCGTTCAAGACCCTCCTGAAAAATGGAATTTTACTTTATGTTCAGAACCCTCCAGAAAAATGAGATTTTACTTTCTGTTCAGGACCCTCCAGAAAAATTGGGGAGTACTTTCTGTGCAGGACCATTCTGAAAAATGGGAGTTTACTTTCTATTCAGGACCTTCCTGAAAAAATGATATTTTACTTTATATTTAGGACCCTTCTGAAAATTGGGATTTTACTTTCTGTTCAGGATCCTCCTGAAAAATGGATTTTACTTCATGTTCAGAACCGTCGTGAAAAATGGGATTTTACCTTATGTTTAGGACCCTCCTGAAAAATGGGATTTTACTATCTATTCAGGACCCTCCTGGAAAATGGGATTTTACTTTCTGTTCAGGAACCTCCTGGAAAATGGGATTTAATTTTATGTTCAGGACACTCCTAATAAATGAGACTTTATTTTATGTTCGGGAACCTCCTGAAAAATAAGACTTTACTTTCTGTTCAGGACCCTCCTGAAAAATGGGACTTTACTTTCTGTTCAGGACCCTCCTGAAAAATAGGATTTTACTTTCTGTTCAGGACCTTCCTGATAAATGGGATTTTACTTTATCTTCAGGACCCTCTTGATAAATGGGACTTTACTTTCTGTTCAGGACCCTCCTGGAAAATGGGATTTTTCTTTTTGTTCCCGATCCTCCAGAGAAATGGGATTTTACCTTATGTTCAAGGCCCTCCTAAAAAAAATGGGATTTTACTTTATGTTTAGGAACCTCCTGAAAAATGGGTTTTTCCATTCTATTTAGGACCATCCTTAAAAATAGGATTTTCCTTTCTTCTCAGGACCATCCTGAAAAAAAGGATTTTACTTTATGTTCAGGACCCACCTGAAAAATGGGATTTTACTTTATGTTGAAGGCACTCCTGGTAAATAGGACTGTACTTTTTGCTCAGGACGCCCCCTGGAAAATGGGATTTTACTTTCTATTCAGGACCCTCCTGAAAAATGGGATTTTACTTTATGTTCAGGACCCTCTTAAAAAATAGAATTTAACTTTCTGTTCAGGACCCTCCTGAAAAATGGGATTTTACTTTCTGTTCAGGACCCTCCTGAAAAATGGAAATTTACTTTCTGTACAGGACCCACCTAAAAAATGAGATTTTACTTTATATTCAGGACCCTCCTGAAAAATGGGATTTTACTTTCTGTTCAGGACCCTCCTGAAAAATGGAAATTTACTTTCTGTACAGGACCCACCTAAAAAATGAGATTTTACTTTATATTCAGGACTCTCCTGAAAAATGGGATTTTAATTTATATTCAGGACCCTCCTGAAAAATAGGATTTTACTTTCTGTTCAGGACCCTCCTGAAAAATGAGATTTTACTTTCTGTTCAGGACCCTCCTGAAAAATGGGATTTTACCTTATGTTCCAGACCCTCCTGAAAAATGGGATTTTACTTTATGTTCAGGACCATCCTGAAAAAAGGAATTTTCCTTTCTGTTCAGGACCATCCTGAAAAATAGGATTTTTACTTTATGTTCCGGACCCTCTTGAAAAATGTGATTTTAATTTATGTTTAGGACCCTCCTGAAAAAAATGGGATTTTACTTTCTGTTCAGGACCCTCCTGGTTGATAGGATTTTACTTTCTACTTAGGACCCTCCATAAAAAAATGGGATTTTACTTTCTGGTCAGGACCCACCTGAAAAAATGGGACTTTACCATCTATTCTGGACCCTCCTGAAAAATAGGACTTTACCTCCTTAAATATAGGATTTTACTTTCTATTCAGGACCCTCCTGAAAAATGGGATTTTACTTTATCATCAGGACCCTACTGAAAATGGGATTTAAATTTCTGTTCAAGACCCTCCGAAAAAATGGGATTTTACTTTCTGTTCAGGACCCTCCTAAAAAATGGGATTTTACTTTATATTCAGGACCCTCCTGAAAAATGAGATTTTACTTGATCTTCAGGACCCTCATGAAAAATGGGGTTTTACTTTCTGTTCAGGACCTTCCTGAAAAATGGGATTTCACTTCATCTTTAGGACCCTCTTGAAAAATGGGATTTTACTTTTTGTTCAGGATCCTCTTGAAAATGGGATTTTTCTTTCTGTTCAGGGCCCTCTTGAAAAATGAGATTTTACTTTCTGTTCAAGACCCTCCTGGAAAATGAGATTTTACTTTATGTTCAGGACCCTCCTGAAAAATGGAACTTTACTTTATGTTAAGGACCCTCCTGAAAAATGGGATTTTACCTTCTATTCAGGACCCTCCTGAAAAATGGTATTTTACTTTCTGTTCAGGTCCCTCCTGAAAATGGGATTTTACTTTATCTTCAGGATCCTCCTGAAAAATGGGCAGAGAGAATTTCTTAGTAGTGGAAATTTTCTAATGCCTTCTCTAAAGAAATACAATGCCTTATATAGGCAAAATAAAAGAGAAGAGTACATCTTAAGTGTACAAGTGGATGGCTCAGATTGTGCCGACACCTCTGAGTGCTTCGAATAATGGACTTGCTTTTGGAAAGCTGTCACTGACTTTACTTTTGCTTTATCTTTAATAAAGTAAAAGTAGACGCCTTCTGCTTTTTGAAAAGCTGAGTTGATGTGTCATCTTCTGGAGACAGGATGGGTCATGGATTCCAATCAGGAATAGTGAATTGCCCTTTTACCGAGATAATTCCGGTTCTTTGAACCTCTATCTCTAGAAGGGTCATTTTCCTATTCATAATAGGGATCCATGTAGGCCATAGCTAATCTTTTTGGATTTAGCATATCGCCATTGTCATCGCTGCTTCCTGTAGATGAAGCTTCTGCGACCAGCTGAAGTAATTCTTTAGTATTGGTGGTGATTTCTTGACTGTCCAAATCAGCCAAGGCTTTCTTGAGCTTCTCTTTCAGAGCCTTCTTGCTTGTGGAGGAGCTGGAAGAGGATGCTGCAGATTTTCCCTTTTCAGGAGTCTTGGGAGCTGTTGGCTTACGAGTTCAACCTTTGATTTTTACCTCTTTGGATAAATATTTAATCCTGTGCTGCTCTACTTTGGAGAAGTTCCAGGAAATGATATAAGAAATTCTTTTCTTGACAAAGAATTTACACATTTGAATATGTGCAGGTAAGGTAGAACATCCCTCTTTGATTACGAAATCAGGGAGACGCTTGAGAAACTGTTGAGGAAGAACATCCTTTGTTCCTCCGAAACATTCCCACCATTCGTAAAACCATCTTGGTATAATGGCTTCCATCATAGCGGGGCAATATTTGAAAAACCAGGCATGACCCGGTCGAACGAACAGAAAGTTGAACCAAGCCGACTTGTAGTCGTACCAGTTGTAAGTTTGCGGTCGGTGCGGCATTGATAAGGCAACTGGAGTATGCAGGTGATTTACGAACCAGTTGAAAGGGGTTAGGACCCTCTTAATGATGAATTTAGAGTATCCAATATGTTCTGGGTAACTCTCATCCACTGAGTGTTCTACCTCAATAGAATCGGTATCTACCAAGACGGCTTCGTAGTACCGACGAGTTTTGAGTGGATCTTCAGTGTCCACAAAGTTGTTGTTGGTGTAAACCGGCTTGAGGAGCTGGTTTATCTGATATCCTTCGTATGCCTTGTCCAATGCAATTATGGGGCATACTTGAGTGGTTACAAACTTAAATTCTTCCTTAACTGGAGTTGTTGGAGTAGTTTTGGCTGCTGTCGGATCAACCGCTTCTGCGAAGGTTTCTGGAGCCTTCATTGCATAGCTTTGCTTGGTTTGCACCGAAGAGCTAGCTGCTTTCCCTTGGATGATAGGCAAATTTGTTTTCATATCTACTAATTTTGTAGGCACTGGTGGAGGCTGAAGTGTCGCAAACCTGTTGGGGGTTAGAGATTGAATCTCTTCCTTGAGAACTGGCCTTTGCGGAATTGAAGGCCGAAGTGGATTTGCTGTAGCTGAAGGAGCATCGAATGGTCTAGCCATTCTTGTTTTTTCTTGCTTGGGGTTCTTCCCCAGATTTGGTCTCATGGCCCTGTAGGAATTCTCTTGTTAGAAAATCAGGAAGGGAGTTATTTTCTCCTTTGATAAATTCAATTTGAAAATCAAAGCTAGATAGTAGAGCTTGCCATCTAGCAAATATTTGTTTTGAGACGAGATTTTTAACATCTTTCTGTAAAATCTCTTTAGCTGATTTGCAATCAACACGAAGAAGAAATTCCTTATTAATAAGGTCATCTTGACATTTTGTGATACATAGCACTATAGATAAAACTTCTTTTTTAACAGTGCTGTAATTTCTTTGGGCTGTATTCCAGATACCAGAAGTGAAACGAACTAATTGTTCGGGTGCATTAGCTTCTACCCTTTGTTTCAGGATACCACCATATCCTATCTCTGAAGCATTGGTTTCTACAATCATGAAAGCTTCAGGATTTGGAATTCCTAGGCAGGGAAGGTTTTGAACTAAAGATTTAATCTTTATAACAGCATTGGTTTGCTCAGTACTCCAAGGGACTGGATTCTTCTTAAGTCGTTTGTAAAGAGGTTCACAGACCTGTCTAATGTGAGTGATAAAATCAGCAACATAATTCAAGCTTCCTAAGAACCTTTGGAGTTGAGTTTTATCGGTTATTTCATTAGGAAATTTAGAAGAGAACTCTATGGCTCGACAAATGGGTTTGTGACTACCCTGATGCAAATCATGTCCTAGAAAACGAATTGAAGTTTGAAACCACTTCATCTTTTTGGCGCTAACGACTAGGCCATTCAATTTTACAATCTTAAAGAAAATATTAAGATGCTTAAAATGCGAATCAATGTTCTCAGAAAAGATTAACACATCATCAATATAAACAATTGACATATAAGAATAATCATTGAAGATATTATTCATGATATTCTGGAATTCAGATGGAGCATTTTTAAGTCCAAAAGGTAAGACATTCCATTCGTAGTGCCCAAAAGGGACATTGAAGGCAGTCTTATATTTATCCTTTTCAGCAATTTGGATTTGCCAGAATCCTGACTTCATATCGAATTTGCTGTAAAGGTTGGCCTTATAGGTTCTTTTGAGAAGATCCCTTTTGTTAGGAATCGGATGTCGAATCCATTTTAGGACAGCGTTTAGTGGCTTGTAATTAAAAACAAGCCTAGGAGTTCCTCGTTCCTTTTCTGCACTATTATTTACATAAAATGCAGAGCAACTCCAAGGGGAGTTAGAGGGTCTAATTATGACCTTTTGAAGAAGATGGTTTATCTCTGTTTTGCAGATTTCCATCATTTCTTGGTTCATTTGGATTGGTCTGGCCTTCGTAGGAATATGTTGTTCGTCGAAGCCAGCAATATAAGGAAGCTCAACGAGATACTTCTTGCGTTCCCAAAATGCATTAGGCAATTCGGAGCAAATCTCATTTTCGAACTTCTTTTGGAGAAGGGTTATTTTGTTGACCATCTCTGGGGTTTTTAAAGTTTGCTCAATATGTTTGAGCTGAACTTCTTGCTTGAGAAAGCAAAGATGGGAGGATAAACGGTTTATTTTAAACACAGTGTCCTCCTTAATGCGTTGTCCATCTTCTTTTGAGAGTGGACGCAGTAGGGGAAAGAACAGCTCAGTACCCAAGAGGGTCGAGCGAATACCATCGTAATTGCTCCAATAGGGGCGAATTTGGTTAACGAAAGGTATTCCAAGAATGATATCTTCAGTGATATCATCAGTAATAACAATATCATTAATAAGGCAAATGTCGTTGTTACAGACATGAGCTTTAGGGATGGTCTAGGAACCTTCTGTAATGACTACGGTTTCACTGACCTCTCTTCCCAGAAGAAAAGAAGAAAGAAATCTTTTAAAAAGACTTTTCCCTCCAAAAGGACTTACAAGAAAGAGTCTTACAAACCTAGTAGGAAGACCAAACGCAAGTCTTCTAAACCCACCAAAGACACTTGCTGGACTTGTGGTAAATCTGGCCATAGGGCGAAAGATTGCAAATCCAGTAAGAAAAAGAAGATCAATCAACTTGATCTTTTTGACGAAGCTAAAGAGAAACTATTTTCTATCATGGAAAATGACTCTTCCGCAGCTTCAAACTCATCCTCCTCTGACGAAGACTATAGCGACGAAGAATATATCAACGCCGCATATGAGTCTGATAGTTCCTAGTCTGGACAAGATTGTGAGTGCACTGACACTTTCTGTACTTGCTCCAACAAAGCTATTAATGTCATAACAGGAAAACCCAAAGAAATTCTGTTTGACATTATTGAGCACATTACGGATGATGAGCTGCGAAGCAAATACCTTCAGGAGCTCAAACGACTGCTTTCTCAGGAAGAAAGCCCCCCTAAACCTAAACCAATTGTTCAACCCTTCAACATGCAAAGGGTTATGGATAGATTCCAAACCTCAACTTCTTCCGAACCTTCTATTTCTGACCTTAAAGGGGAGATAGCCGGCTTGAAAGGAGAGATTAAAAATCTCAAGATTAGACTTGATCAAGTAGAACTCAGCATTCTTACTGACCAAGTCGTCAAATCTGCCTTACCCTCAGAAAAGGCGCCTGAGTCTCCTCGATATCTTCCGATCAGTCCTACTGATCATCTTCAAGGACCCGATCTTTTCCCCGGAGAAGATGCTCCATCTTCCTTAGGAAAGGCAATTTCCGCAATTAAAGCTTACAGCGAACATATCATTGTAAAGATTGTCATTGACAAAGACTTTGTTCTAAACAGAGTCGCTTTATTCGATACAGGCGCAGACAGTAATTGTATTGTCAAAGGCCTAATTCCAACCCGATATCTCCAGAAGAGTAAATCTCGACTATACTCTGCTACTGGAGAAAAGATGAAAATTAGTTATGAGCTCCCTAAAGCTCATGTCTGTAACAATGGCATTTGCCTCGTTAATGATTTTGTTATTACTGATGATATCACTGAAGATATCATTCTTGGAATACCTTTCGTTAACCAAATTCGCCCCTATCAGAGCGATTACGATGGTATTCGCTCGGTCCTCTTAGATACCGAGCTGTTCTTCCCTCTACTACGTCCACTTTCACAAGAAGATGGACAACGCATTAAGGAGGAAACTGTGTTTAAAATAAACCGTTTATCCACTCATGTTTCCTTTCTTAAACAGGAAGTTCATCTCAAACATATTGAGCAAACTTTAAAAACCCCGGAGATGGTCAACAAAATATCAATTCTCCAAAAGAGGTTCGAGAACGAGATTTGCTCCGAATTGCCTAATGCATTTTGGGAACGCAAGAAACATCTCGTTGAACTCCCCTACATCTCTGGATTCGATGAACAACATATTCCTACGAAAGCCAGACCAATCCAAATGAATCAAGAAATGATGGAAATCTGCAAGACAGAAATTAACCATCTTCTTCAGAAGGGTATCATTAGACCCTCTAACTCGCCTTGGAGCTGCTCTGCATTTTATGTTAATAACAGTGCAAAAAAAGAACGAGGAACTCCTAGACTTGTTATTAATTACAAGCCATTGAATGCTGTCCTAAAATGGATTAGACATCCGATTCCTAACAAAAGGGATCTTCTCAAAAGAACCTATAAGGCCAACCTTTACAGCAAGTTCGATATGAAGTCAGGATTCTGGCAAATCCAAATTGCTAAAAAGGATAGATATAAGACTGCCTTCAACGTCCCCTTTGGGCACTACGAATGGAACGTCTTACCTTTCGGACTAAAAAATGCTCCGTCTGAATTCCAGAATATCATGAATAACATCTTCAATGAATATTCTTATATGTCAATTATTTATATTGATGATGTGTTGATTTTCTCTGAGAACATTGATTCTCATTTTAAACATCTTAATACATTTTTTAAAATTGTAAAATTAAATGGCCTAGTTGTTAGTGCTAAAAAGATGAAGTTATTTCAAACTTCTATTCGTTTTTTAGGTCATGATCTTCATCAGGGTAGCCACAAACCCATTTGTCGAGCCATAGAGTTCTCTTCTAAATTTCCTAACGAGATTACCGATAAAACTCAACTTCAAAGGTTTTTAGGAAGCCTGAATTATGTTGCTGATTTTATCCCTCACATTAGGCAGGTCTGTGAACCTCTTTATAAGAGACTTAAGAAGAATCCAGTTCCATGGAATTCTGAACAAACCAATGCTGTTATAAAGATTAAATCTTTGGTTCAGAACCTTCCCTGTCTAGGCATCCCCAATCCTGAAGCTTTCATGATAGTAGAAACTGATGCTTCAGATATAGGATATGGTGGTATCCTGAAACAAAGGATAGAAGGCGTCTCTCCTGAACAACTAGTTCGTTTTACCTCTGGCATATGGAATGCCGCTCAGAAAAACTATAGCACAGTTAAAAAGGAAGTTTTATCTATAGTGCTATGTATCACAAAATTTCAAGATGACCTTATTAATAAGGAATTTCTTCTTCGTGTTGATTGCAAATCAGCTAAAGAGATTTTACAGAAAGATGTTAAAAATCTCGTTTCAAAACAAATATTTGCTAGATGGCAAGATCTCCTATCTAGCTTTGATTTCCAAATTGAATTCATTAAAGGAGAACATAACTCCCTCCCCGATTTTCTAACAAGAGAATTACTACAGGGCCATGAGACCAAATCTGGGGAAGAACCCCAAGCAAGAACAAGCAAGAATGGCTAGACCATTCGATGCTCCTTCAGCCACAGCAAATCCACTTCGACCTTCAATTCCGCAAAGGCCAGTTCTCAAGGAAGAGATTCAATCTCTAACCCCCAACAGGTTCACCGCACTACAGCCTCCACCAGTGCCTACAAAATTTGTAGATATGAAAACAAATTTGCCTATCATCCAAGGGCAAGTAGCTAGCTCTTCGGTGCAAACCAAGCAAAGCTATGCAATGAAGGCTCCAGAAACCTTCGCAGAAGCGGTTGATCCGACAGCAGCCAAAACTACTCCAACAACTCCAGTTAAGGAAGAATTTAAGTTTGTAACCACTCAAGTATGCCCCATAATTGCATTGGACAAGGCATACGAAGGATATCATATAAACCAGCTCCTCAAGCCGGTTTACACCAACAACAACTTTGTGGACACTGAAGATTCACTCAAAACTCGTCGGTACTACGAAGCCATCCTGGTAGATACTGATTCTATTGAGGTAGAACACTCAGTGGATGAGAGTTACCCAGAACATATTGGATACTCTAAATTCACCATTAAGAGGGTCCTAACCCCTTTCAACTGGTTCGTAGATCACCTGCATACTCCAGTTGCCTTATCAATGCCGCACCGACCGCAAACTTACAACTGGTACGACTACAAGTCGGCTTGGTTGAACTTTCTGTTCGTTCGATCGGGTCATACCTGGTTTGTCAAATATTGCCCCGCTATGATGGAAGCCATTATACCAAGATGGTTTTACGAATGGTGGGAATGTTTCGGAGGAACCAAGGATGTTCTTTCTCAACAGTTTCTCAAGTGTCTCCCTGATTTCGTAATCAAAGAGGGATGTTCTACCTTACCTGCACATATTCAAATGTGTAAATTCTTTGTTAAGAAAAGAATTTCTTATATCATTTCCTGGAACTTCTCCAAAGTAGAGCAGCACAGGATTAAATATTTATCCAAAGAGGCAAAAATCAAAGGTTGGACTCCTAAGCCAACAGCTCCCAAGACTCCTGAAAAGGGAAAATCTGCAGCATCCTCTTCCAGCTCCTCCACAAGCAAGAAGGCTCTGAAAGAGAAGCTCAAGAAAGCCTTGGCTGATTTGGACAGTCAAGAAATCACCACCAATACTGAAGAATTACTTCAGCTGGTCGCAAAAGCTTCATCTACAGGAAGCAGCGATGACAATGTCGATATGCTAAATCCAAAAGGATTAGCTATGGCCTACATGGATCCCTATTATGAATAGGAAAATGACCCTTCTAGAGATAGAGGTTCAAAGAACCGGAATTATCTCGGTAAAAGGGCAATTCACTATTCCTGATTGGAATCCAGGACCCATCCTGTCTCCAGAAGATGACACATCAACTCAGCTTTTCAAAAAGCAGAAGGCATCTACTTTTACTTTATTAAAGATAAAGCAAAAGAAAAGTCAGTGACAGCTTTCCAAAAGCAAGTCCATTATTCGAAGCACTCAGAGGTGTCGGCACAATCTGAGCCATCCACTTGTACACTTAAGATGTACTCTTCTCTTTTATTTTGCCTATATAAGTCAGTGCATTTCTTTAGAGAAGGCATTAGAAAATTTCCACTACTAAGAAATTCTCTCTGCCCATTCTCTCTCTTGTACTACTATAATGTTTTTCCGGTTTCAATAAAATTTGTAAGTTTGTTTAAATTCTCTCTTTAATTTTTGTATATTCCACTATAATACTCACGATCCTTTTTCTGGTAAAGCCATTAAAACTTGTTAAGATTCCATAAGCCATAGATATTTACGCATAATTGGTTTTCGTTGTTTCATACCTGTTTACTGTGATATGCTTGCTTGCATGAACATCTGTATGCTCCGGTTTCAATAAAATTTGTAAGTTTGTTTAAATTCTCTCTTTAAAATTGTTGTATATTTCGCTATAATACTCACGATCCTTTTTCTGCTTCGTATAATGGACTTGCTTTTGGAAAGCTGTCACTGACTTTACTTTTGCTTTATCTTTAATAAAGTAAAAGTAGATGCCTTCTGCTTTTTGAAAAGCTGAGTTGATGTGTCATCTTCTGGAGACAGGATGGGTCATGGATTCCAATCAGGAATAGTTAACTGCCCTTTTACCGAGATAATTCCAGTTCTTTGAACCTCTATCTCTAGAAGGGTCATTTTCCTATTCATAATAGCGATCCATGTAGGCCATAGCTAATCCTTTTGGATTTAGCATATCGCCATTGTCATCGTTGCTTCCTGTAGATAAAGCTTTTGCGACCAGCTGAAGTAATTCTTCAGTATTAGTGGTAATTTCTTGACTGTCCAAATCAGCCAAGGCTTTCTTGAGCTTTTCTTTCAGAGCCTTCTTGCTTGTGGAGGAGCTGGAAGAGGATGCTGCAGATTTTCCCTTTTCAGGAGTCTTGGGAGCTGTTGTCTTAGGAGTCCAACCTTTGATTTTTGCCTCGTTGGATAAATATTTAATCCTGTGCTGCTCTACTTTGGAGAAGTTCCAGGAAATGATATAAGAAATTCTTTTCTTAACAAAGAATTTACACATTTGAATATGTGCAGGTAAGGTAGAACATCCCTCTTTGATTACGAAATCAGGGAGACGCTTGAGAAACTGTTGAGGAAGAACATCCTTGGTTCCTCCGAAACATTCCCACCATTCGTAAAACCATCTTGGTATAATGGCTTCCATCATAGCGGGGCAATATTTGACAAACCAGGTATAACCCGGTCGAACGAACAGAAAGTTGAACCAAGCTGACTTGTAGTTGTACCAGTTGTAAGTTTGCGGTCGGTGCGGCATTGATAAGGCAACTGGAGTATGCAGGTGATCTACGAACCAGTTGAAAGGGGTTAGGGGACCCTCTTAATGGTGAATTTAGAGTATCCAATATGTTCTGGGTAACTCTAATCCACTGAGTGTTCTACCTCAATAGAATTGGTATCTACCAGGATGGCTTCGTAGTACCGATGAGTTTTGAGTGGATCTTCAGTGTCCACAAAGTTGTTGTTGGTGTAAACCGGCGTAAGGAGCTGGTTTATATGATATCCTTCGTATGCCTTGTCCAATGCAATTATGGGGCATACTTAAGTGAATACAAACTTAAATTCTTCCTTAACTGGAGTAGTTTTGGCTGCTGTCGGATCAACCGCTTCTGCGAAGGTTTCTGGAGCCTTCATTGCATAGCTTTGCTTAGTTTGCACCGAAGAGCTAGCTGCTTGCCCTTGGATGATAGGCAAATTTGTTTTCATATCTACTAATTTTGTAGGCACTGGTAGAGGCTGTAGTGCCGTGAACCTGTTGGGGGTTAGAGATTGAATCTCTTCCTTGAGAACTGGCCTTTGCGGAATTGAAGGCCGAAGTGAATTTGCTGTGGCTGAAGGAGCATCGAATGGTCTAGCCATTCTTGCTTGTTCTTGCTTGGGGTTCTTCCCCAGATTTGGTCTCATGGCCCTGTAGGAATTCTCTTGTTAGAAAATCGGGGAGGGAGTTATGTTCTCCTTTAATGAATTCAATTTGGAAATCAAAGCTAGATAGGAGAGCTTGCCATCTAGCAAATATTTGTTTTGAAACGAGATTTTTAACATCTTTCTGTAAAATCTCTTTAGCTGATTTGCAATCAACACGAAGAAGAAATTCCTTATTAATAAGGTCATCTTGAAATTTTGTGATACATAGCACTATAGATAAAACTTCCTTTTTAACTGTGCTATAGTTTTTCTGAGCGGCATTCCATATGCCAGAGGTAAAACGAACTAGTTGTTCAGGAGAAACGCCTTCTATCCTTTGTTTCAGGATACCACCATATCCTACATCTGAAGCATCAGTTTCTACTATCATGAAAGCTTCAGGATTGGGGATGCCTAGACAGGGAAGGTTCTGAACCAAAGATTTAATCTTTATAACAGCATTGGTTTGTTCAAAATTCCATGGAACTGGATTCTTCTTAAGTCTCTTATAAAGAGGTTCACAGACCTGCCTAATGTGAGGGATAAAATCAGCAACATAATTCAGGCTTCCTAAAAACCTTTGAAGTTGAGTTTTATCGATAATCTCGTTAGGAAATTTAGAAGAGAACTCTATGGATCGACAAATGGGTTTGTGGCTACCCTGATGAAGATCATGACCTAAAAAATGAATAGAAGTTTGAAATAACTTCATCTTTTTAGCACTAACAACTAGGCCATTTAATTTTACAATTTTAAAAAATGTATTAAGATGTTTAAAATGAGAATCAATGTTCTCAGAGAAAATCAACACATCATCAATATAAACAATTGACATATAAGAATATTCATTGAAGATGTTATTCATGATATTCTGGAATTCAGACGGAGCATTTTTTAGTCCGAAAGGTAAGACGTTCCATTCGTAGTGCCCAAAGGGGACGTTGAAGGCAGTCTTATATCTATCCTTTTCAGCAATTTGGATTTGCCAGAATCCTGACTTCATATCGAACTTTCTGTAAAGGTTAGCCTTATAGGTTCGTTTGAGAAGATCCCTTTTGTTAGGAATCGGATGTCTAATCCATTTTAGGACAGCATTCAATGGCTTGTAATTAATAACAAGTCTAGGAGTTCCTCGTTCTTTTTCTGCACTGTTATTAACATAAAATGCAGAGCAGCTCTAAGGCGAGTTAGAGGGTCTAATGATACCCTTCTGAAGAAGATGGTTAATTTGTGTCTTGTAGATTTCCATCATTTCTTGATTCATTTGGATTGGTCTGGCTTTCGTAGGAATATGTTGTTCATCGAAGCCAGAGATGTAGGGGAGTTCAACGAGATGTTTCTTGCGTTCCCAAAATGCATTAGGCAATTTGGAGCAAATCTCGTTCTCGAACCTCATTTGGAGAATTGATATTTTGTTTACCATCTCCGAGGTTTTTAAAGTTTGCTCAATATGTTTGAGCTGAACTTCCTGTTTAAGAAAGGAAACATGAGCGGATAAATGGTTTATTTTAAACACAGTTTCCTCCTTAATGCGTTGTCCATCTTCTTGTGAAAGTGGACGCAGTAGAGGGAAGAACAGCTTGGTATCTAAGAGGACCGAGCGAATACCATCGTAATCGTTCTGATAGGGGCGAATTTGGTTAACGAAAGGTATTCCAAGAATGATATCTTCAGTGATATCGTCAGTAATAACAAAATCATTAACGAGGCAAATGTCATTGTTACAGACATGAGCTTTAGGGAGCTCATAACTAATTTTCATCTTTTCTCCAGTAGCAGAGTATAATCGAGATTTACTCTTCTGTAGATATCGGGTTGGAATTAGTCCTTTGACAATACAATTACTGTCTGCGCCTGTATCGAATAAAGCGACTCTGTTTAGAACAAAGTCTTTGTCAATGACAATCTTTACAACGATATGTTCGCTGTAAGCTTTAATTGCGGAAATTGCCTTTCCTGAGGAAGATGGAGCATCTTCTCCGGGGAAAAGATCGGGTCCTTAAAGATGATCAATAGGATTGATCGGAAGATATCGAGGAGACTCAGGCTCCTTTTCTAAGGGTAAGGCAGATTTGATGACTTGGTCAGTAAAAATGCTGAGTTCTACTTGATCAAGTCTAATCTTGAGATTTTTAATCTCTCCTTTCAAGCCAACTATCTCCCCTTTAAGGTCAGAAATAGAAGGTTCGGAAGAAGTTGAGGTTTGGAATCTATCCATAACCCTTTGCATGTTGAAGGGTTGAACAATTGGTTTAGGTTTAGGGGGGCTTTCTTCCTGAGAAAGCAGTCGTTTGAACTCCTGAAGGTATTTGCTTCGCAGCTCATCATCCGTAATGTGCTCAATAATGTCAAACAGAATTTCTTTGGGTTTTCCTGTTATGACATTAATAGCTTTGTTGGAGAAAGTACAGAAAGTGCCAGTGCACTCACAATCTTGTCCAGACTGGGAACTATCAGACTCATATGCGGCGTTGATATATTCTTCGTCGCTATAGTCTTCGTCAGAGGAGGATGAGTTTGAAGTTGCGGAAGAGTCATTTTCCATGATAGAAAATAATTTCTCTTTAGCTTCGTCAGAAAGATCAAGTTGATTGATCTTCTTTTTCTTACTGGATTTGCAATCTTTCGCCCTATGGCCAGATTTGCCACAAGTCCAGCAAGTGTCATTGGTGGGTTTAGAAGACTTGCGTTTGGTCTTCCTACTAGGTTTGTAAGACTCTTTCTTGTAAGTCCTTTTGGAGGGAAAAGTCTTTTTAAAAGATTTCTTTCTTCTTTTCTTCTGGGAAGAGAGGTCAGTGAAACCGTAGTCATTACAGAAGGTTCCTAGACCATCCCTAAAGCTCATGTCTGTAACAACGACATTTGCCTTATTAATGATTTTGTTATTACTGACGATATCACTGAAGATATCATTCTTGGAATACCTTTCGTTAACCAAATTTGCCCCTATTGGAGCAATTACGATGGTATTCGCTCGACCCTCTTGGGTACTGAAAAATGGGATTTTACTTTATGTTTAGGACCCTCCTGAAAAATGGGCTTTTCCATTCTGTTTAGGACCATCCTGAAAAATGGGATTTTTCTTTCTTCTCAGGACCATCCTGAAAAAAAGGATTTTACTTTATGTTCAGAACCCTCCTGAAAAATGAGATTTTACTTTATGTTCAAGGCACTCCTGGTAAATGGAATTGTACTTTCTGCTCAGGACCCCCCTGAAAAATGGGATTTTACTTTCTATTCAGGACCCTCCTGAAAAATAGGATTTTACTTTATGTTCAGGACCCTCTTAAAAAATAGAATTTAACTTTCTGTTCAGGACCCTCCTGAAAAATGGGATTTTACTTTCTGTTCAGGACCCTCCTGAAAAATGGGTTTTTACTTTCTGTACAGGACCCTTCTAAAAAATGAGATTTCACATTATATTCAGGACTCTCCTAAAAAATGGGATTTTAATTTATATTCAGGACCCTCCTGAAAAATAGGATTTTACTTTCTGTTCAGGACCCTCCTGAAAAATGAGATTTTATTTTCTGTTCAGCATCCTCCTGAAAAATAGGATTTTACCTTATGTTCCAGACCCTCCTGAAAAATGTGATTTTACTTTATGTTCAGGACCATCCTGAAAAAAGGAATTTTCCTTTCTGTTCAGGACCATCCTGAAAAATAGAATTTTACTTTATGTTCCGGACCCTCCTGAAAAATGTGATTTTAATTTATGTTTAGGACCCTCCTGAAAAAATGGGATTTTACTTTATGTTCAGGACCCTCCTGGTTGATAGGATTTTACTTTCTACTTAGGACCCTCCTGAAAAAAATAGGATTTTACTTTCTGGTCAGGACCCTCCTAAAAAAATGGGACTTTACCTTCTGTTCTAGACCCTCCTGAAAAATAGGACTTTACCTCCTGAAATATGGGATTTTACTTTCTATTCAGGACCCTCCTGAAAAATGGGATTTTACTTTATCATCACGACCCTACTGAAAATAGGATTTAAAATTCTGTTCAAGACCCTCCAAAAAAATGGGATTTTACTTGATGTTCAGGACCCTCCTAAAAAAATGGGATTTTACTTTATGTTCAAGACCCTCCTGAAAAATGAGATTTTACTTGATCTTCAGGACCCTCATGAAAAATGGGATTTTACTTTCTGTTCAGGACCTTCCTGAAAAATGGGATTTAACTTCATGTTTAGGACCCTCTTGAAAAATGGGATTTTACTTTTTTGATCAGGACCCTCCTGAAAAATGGTATTTTTCTTTCTTTTCAGGACCCTCATGAAAAATGAGATTTTACTTTCTGTTCAAGACCCTCCTGGAAATGGGATTTTACTTTATGTTCAGGACCTCATGAAAAATGGGATTTTACTTTCTGTTCAGGACCCTCCTGAAAAATGGGATTTTACTTTCTGTTCAGGACCCTCCTGAAAAATGGGTTTTTACTTTCTGTACAGGACCCTTCTAAAAAATGAGATTTCACATTATATTCAGGACTCTCCTAAAAAATGGGATTTTAATTTATATTCAGGACCCTCCTGAAAAATAGGATTTTACTTTCTGTTCAGGACCCTCCTGAAAAATGAGATTTTACTTTCTGTTCAGCATCCTCCTGAAAAATAGGATTTTACCTTATGTTCCAGACCCTCCTGAAAAATGTGATTTTACTTTATGTTCAGGACCATCCTGAAAAAAGGAATTTTCCTTTCTGTTCAGGACCATCCTGAAAAATAGGATTTTACTTTATGTTTCGGACCCTCCTGAAAAATGTGATTTTAATTTATGTTTAGGACCCTCCTGAAAAAATGGGATTTTACTTTATGTTCAGGACCCTCCTGGTTGATAGGATTTTACTTTCTACTTAGGACCCTCCTGAAAAAAATAGGATTTTACTTTCTGGTCAGGACCCTCCTAAAAAAATGGGACTTTACCTTCTGTTCTAGACCCTCCTGAAAAATAGGACTTTACCTCCTGAAATATGGGATTTTACTTTCTATTCAGAACCCTCCTGAAAAATGGGATTTTACTTTATCATCACGACCCTACTGAAAATAGGATTTAAAATTCTGTTCAAGACCCTCCAAAAAAATGGGATTTTACTTGATGTTCAGGACCCTCCTAAAAAAATGGGATTTTACTTTATGTTCAAGACCCTCCTGAAAAATGAGATTTTACTTGATCTTCAGGACCCTCATGAAAAATGGGATTTTACTTTCTGTTCAGGACCTTCCTGAAAAATGGGATTTAACTTCATGTTTAGGACCCTCTTGAAAAATGGGATTTTACTTTTTTGATCAGGACACTCCTGAAAAATGGTATTTTTCTTTCTTTTCAGGACCCTCATGAAAAATGAGATTTTACTTACTGTTCAAGACCCTCCTGGAAAATGGGATTTTACTTTATGTTCAGAACCCTCATGAAAAATGGGACTTAGACTTAACTTTTTGTTAAGGACCCTCCTGAAAAATGGGATTTTACCTTCTATTCAGGACCCTCCTGAAAAATAGGATTTTACTTTCTGTTCAGGTGCCTCCTGAAAAATGGGATTTTAGTTTATCTTTAGGATCCTCCTGAAAAATGGGATTTTAATTTCTGTTCAGGACCTTCCTAGAAAATGGGATTTTACTTTCTGTTCAGGACCCTCCTAATAAATGAGATTTTACCTTATGTTCAAGACCCTCCAGAAAAATTGGATTTTACTTTCTGTTCAGGACCCTCCTAGAATATGGTATTTAACTTTATGTTCAGGACCCTCGTGAAAAATGGGACTTCACTTTATGTTCAGGACCCTCCTGACAAATAGGACTTTATTTTCTGTTCAGGACCCTCCTGAAAAATGGGATTTTACTTTATGTTCAGGTCCCTCCTGAAAAATGGGATTTTACGTTCTGTTCAGGAACCTCCTGAAAAATGGGATTTTACTTTCTGTACAGGACCCTCCTAAAAAATAAGATTTTACTTTATATTCAGGACCCTCCTGAAAAATGAGATTTTAATTTATATTCTGGACCCTCCTGAAAAATAGGATTTTACTTTCTTTTCAGGACCCTCCTGAAAAATGAGATTTTACTTTCAGTTCAGGCCCCTCCTGAAAAATGGGATTTTACCTTATGTTCCATCCCCTCCTGAAAAATGGGATTTTACTTTCTCTTCAAGACCCACCTGAAAAATGGGATTTTCCTTTCTGTTCAGGACCATCCTGAAAAATGGGATTTTACTTTATGTTCCGGACCCTCCTGAAAAATGGGATTTTAATTTATGTTTAGGACCCTCCATAAAAAATGGGATTTTACTTTATTTTCAGGACCCTCCTGGTTCATAGGATTTTACTTTCTACTTAGGACCCTCCTGAAAAAAATGGAATTTTACTTTCTTGTCAAGACCCTCCTGAAAAAATGGGACTTTACCTTCTGTTATGGACCCTACTGAAAAATAGGACTTTACCTACTCAAATATGGGATTTTACTTTCTATTCAGGACCCTCCTGAAAAATGAGATTTTACTTTATGTTCAGGACCCTACTGAAAATGGGATTTAACTTTCTGTTCAGGACCCTCCAAAAAAATGGGATTTAACTTTCTGTTCAGGACTCTCCTGAAAAATGGGATTCTACATTATGTTCAGGACCCTCCTGAAAAATGAGATTTTAAACAGACTCTCCTGAAAAATGGGATTCTACATTATGTTCAGGACCCTCCTGAAAAATGAGATTTTACTTTAACTTCAGGACCCTCATGAAAAATGAGATTTTACTTTTTGTTTAGGACCCTGCAGAAAATGGGATTTCACTTCATGTTTAGGACCCTTTTGAAAAATGGGATTTTACTTTTTTTTCAGGACCTTCCTGAAAAATGGGATTTTACTTTCTGTTCAAGACCCTCCTGAAAAATGGGACTTTACTGTATATTAAGGACCCTCCTGAAAAATTGGATTTTAACTTCTATTCAGGACCCTCCTGAAAAATGGGATATTACTTTCTGTTCAGGTTCCTCCTGAAAAATGGGATTTTAGTTTATCTTTAGGATCCTACTGAAAAATGGGATTTTACTTTCTGTTAAGGACCCTTCTGGAAAATGGGCTTTTACTCTCTGTTCAGGACCCTCCTAATAAATGGGATTTTACCTTATGTTCAGGACCCTCCTGCAAAAAAGGATTTTACTTTATGCTCAGGACCCTCCTGGAAAATGGGATTTAACTTTATGTTCAGGACCCTCCTGAAAAATGGGACTTTACTTTATGTTTAGGACCCTCCTGAAAAATAGGACTTTACTTTCTGTTTAGGACCCTCCTTAAAAATGGGATTTTACTTTCTGTTCATCACCCTCCTGAAAAATAGGATTTTACTTTCTTTTCGGGACCCTCCTGAAAAATGGGATTTTACTTTATCTTCAGGACCCTCCTAAAAAATGGGAATTTTCTTTCTGTTAGGACCCATCCTGGAAAATGGGATTTTACTTTCTGTTCAGGACCCTCCAAAAAATGGGATTTTACTTTATGTTTAGGAACCTCCTGAAAAATTGGATTTTACTATATGTTCAAGACCCTCCTGGTAAATGGGATTTTAATTTCTGCTCAGGACCCTCGTGAAAAAATGGGATTTTATTTTCTGCTCAGGACCCTCCTGAAAAATGGGACTTTACCTCATGTTTAGGACCCTCCTGAAAAATGGAATTTTACTTTCTATTCAGGACCCTCCTAAAAAATGGGATTTTACTTTTTGTACATGACCCTTCTGAAAAATGAGATTTTACTTTCTTTTCATGACCCTCCTGAAAAATGGAATTTTACTTTTTGTTCAGGACCCTCCTGGAAAATGGGATTTTACTTTCTCTTCAAGACCCACCTGAAAAATGGTATTTTACTTTCTGTTCATGACCCTCCTGAATAATGGGATTTTACTTACTGTTAAGGACCCTCCTGGAAAATGGGATTTTAAATTTGTTTCTGGACCCTCCTTAAAAATGGGATTTTACTTTATGTTCAGGACCCTCCTGAAAAATTGGATTTTACTTTATGTTCAGGACCCTCCTGAAAAATGAGACTTTACTTTATGTTCAGGACCCTCATGAAAAATGGGACTTTACTTTATGATTAGGACCCTCTAGAAAAATAGGACTTTACTTCATGTTTAGGACCCTCATGAAAAATAGAATTTTACTTTATGTTCAGGTCTCTCCTGAAAAATAGGACTTTACTTTCTGTTCAGGACCCTCCTGAAAACTGGGATTTTACATTCTGTTCAGGACCCTCCTGAAAAATGGGATTTTACTTTATGCTTAGGACCCTCTAGAAAAATGAGATTTTACTTTCTTTACAGGACCCTCCGGAAAAATTAGGAAGAACTTTCTGTGCAGGACCATTATGAAAAATAGGAGTTTACTTTCTATACAGGACCCTCCTGAAAAAATAGGATTTTAATTTCTGTTCAGGACCCTCCTGAAAATTAGGAAATTACTTTCTGTTCAGCACCCTCCTGAAAAATAGGATTTACTTCATATTCTGAACCCTCCTGAAAAATGGGATTTTACATTATGTTTATGACCCTCCTGAAAAATGGGATTTTACTTTCTGTTTAGGACTCCCCTGGAAAATGGGATTTAACTTTATGTTCAGGACCCTCCTGATAAATAAGACTTTACTTTATGTTCAGGACCCTCCTGAAAAATAGGACTTTACTTTCTGTTCAGGACCCTCCTGAAAAATGGGACTTTACTTTCTGTTCATGACCATCCTGAAAAATGAGATTTTACTTTCTGTTCAGGACCCTCCTGAAAAATAGGATTTTACTTTATCTTCAGGACCCTCTTGAAAAATAGGACTTTACTTTCTTTCAGGACCCTCCTGGAAAATGGGATATAACTTTCTGTTTCGGACCCTCCTGAAAAATGGGATTTTACGTTATGTTCAAGACCCTCCAGAAAAAAATGGGATTTTACTTTATATTTAGGACCCTCCTGAAAAATGGGATTTTCCTTTCTTCTCATGACCCTCTTGAAAAAATGGGATTTTACTTTTTGTTCATGGCCCTCCTGGGAAATGGAACTGTACTTTCTGCTCAGGACCCTTCTGAAAAAATGAGCTTTTATTTTCTGGTCAGGACCCTCCTGAAAAAGTGAGACTTTACCTTCTGTTCCGGACCCTCCTGAAAAATGGGACTTAACTTCATGTTTAGGACCCTCCTAAAAATTGGGATTTTACTTTCAATTGAGGACCCTCCTGAAAAATGGGATTTTACTTTATGTTCAGGACCCTCTTAGAAAATGGAATTTAACTTTCTGTTCAGGACCCTCCTGAAAAATGGGATTTTACGTTCTGTTCTGGACCCTCCTTAAAAATGGGATTTTATTTTCTGTACAGGACCCTCCTAAAAAATGAGATTTTAATTTATATTCAGGACCCTCCTGAAAAATGGGATTTTACTTTCTTTTCAGGACCCTTCTGAAAAATGAGATTTTCCTTTTAGTTCAAGACCCTCCTGAAAAATGGGATTTTACCTTATGTTCCAGACCCTCTTGAAAAATGGGATTTTACTTTCTGTTCAGGGTGATCCTGAAAAATGGGATTTTACTTTATGTTCCGGACCCTCCTGAAAATGTGATTTTAATTTATGTTTAGGACCCTCCATAAAAAATGGGATTTTACTTTATGTTCAGGACCCTCCTTGTTGATAGGATTCTACTTTCTACTTAGGACCCTCCTGAAAAAAATAGGATTTTACTTTTTTGTCAGGACCCTCCTGAAAAAATGGGACTTTACCTTCTGTTCTGGACCCTCCTGAAAAATGGGACTTTACCTCCTGAAAAATGGGATTTTACCTTATGTTCAGGACCCTACTGAAAATGGGATTTAACTTTCTGTTCAGGACCCTCCAAAAAAATAGGATTTAACTTTCTGTTCAGGACCCTCCTGAAAAATGGGATTCTACATTATGTTCAGAACCCTTCTGGAAAATGGGATTTTACTTTTTGTTCTTGACCCTCCAGAAAAATGGGATTTTACTTTATGTTCAGGACCCTCTTGAAAAATGGGATTTTACTTTATGTTCAAGACCCTCTTGAAAAATGAGACTTTACTTTATGTTAAGGACCCTCCTGAAAAATGGGACTTTTCTTCATGTTTAGGACCCTCCTAAAAAATGGAATTTTACTATATGTTCAGGACCCTTCTAAAAAATGGGACTTTACTTTATGTTCAGGACACTCCTGAAAAATGGGACTTTACTTTCTATTCAGGACCCTCCTGAAAATAGGGATTTTACATTCTGTTCAGGACCCTCCTGAA
Source organism: Capsicum baccatum var. pendulum (assembly GCA_030864225.1). Classification (NCBI taxonomy): domain Eukaryota; kingdom Viridiplantae; phylum Streptophyta; class Magnoliopsida; order Solanales; family Solanaceae; genus Capsicum; species Capsicum baccatum. The sequence continues at coordinate 245,198,920 of CM061553.1, forward strand.
AAATGGGATTTTACTTTATGTTCAGGACCCATCCAGAAAAATGACATTTTACTTTCTGTTCAGGACCCTCCGAAAAAATTAGGAAGTACTTTCTGTGTAGGACCAATTTGAAAAATGGGAATTTACTTTCTATTCAGGACCCTCCTGAAAATATAGGATTTTAATTTTTGTTCAGGACCCTCCTGTAAAAATGAAATTTTACTTTATATTCAGGACCCGTCTAAAAATTAGGATTTTACTTTCTGTTCAGGACCCTCCTGAAAAATGTTATTTTACATTATGTTCAGAACCCTCCTGAAAATGGGATTTTACCTTATGTTTAGGACCCTCCATAAAAAATGGGATTTTACTTTATGTTCAGGACCCTCCTTGTTGATAGGATTCTACTTTCTACTTAGGACCCTCCTGAAAAAAATAGGATTTTACTTTTTTGTCAGGACCCTCCTGAAAAAATGGGACTTTACCTTCTGTTCTGGACCCTCCTGAAAAATGGGACTTTACCTCCTGAAAAATGGGATTTTACCTTATGTTCAGGACCCTACTGAAAATGGGATTTAACTTTCTGTTCAGGACCCTCCAAAAAAATAGGATTTAACTTTCTGTTCAGGACCCTCCTGAAAAATGGGATTCTACATTATGTTCAGGACCCTCCTGAAAAATGAGATTTTACTTTATCTTCAGGACCCTCTTGAAAAATGAGATTTTACTTTTTATTCAGGACCCTCCAGAAAAATGGGATTTCACTTCATGATTAGGACCCTCCCGAAAAATGGGATTTTACCTTTTGTTCAGGACCTTTTTGAAAAATGGGATTTTACTTTCTGTTCAGGACCCTCCTGAAAAATGGGATTTTACTTTCTGTTCAAGACCCTCCTGGAAAAAGGGATTTTACTTTATGTTCAGGACTCTCCTGAAAAATGGGACTTTACTTTATATTAAGGACCCTCCTAAAAAATGGGATTTTACCTTCTATTCAGGACCCTCCTGAAATGTAGGATTTAACTTTCTGTTCAGGTCTCTCCAGAAAAATGGGATTTTAGTTTATCTACAGGATCATCCTGAAAAATGGGATGTTACTTTCTGTTAAGGACCCTCCTGGAAAATGGGATTTTACTCTCTGTCCAGGACCCTCCTAATAAAAGAGATTTTGCCTTATGTTCAGGACCCTTCTGCAAAAAAGGATTTTACTTTCTGCTCAGGACCCTCCTGGAAAATGGGATTTAACTTTTTGTTCAGGACCCTCCAGAAAAATGGGATTTCACTTCATGTTTAGGACCCTTTTGACAAATGGGATTTTACTTTTTTTTCAGGACCTTCCTGAAAAATGGGATTTTACTTTCTGTTCAGGACCCTTCGGAAAAATGGGATTTTACTTTCTGTTCAGGACCCTCCTGAAAAATGAGATTTTACTTTATCTTCAAGACCCTCCTGAAAAATGGGAATTTCCTTTCTGTTAGGACCCATCTTGGAAAATGGGATTTTACTTCCTGTTCAGGACCCTCCTAAAAAATGGGATTTTACTTTATGTTTAGGACCCTCCTGAAAAAATCGGATTTTACTATATCTTCAGGACCCTATAGTAAATGGGATTTTAATTTCTGCTTAGGACCCTCTTAAAAAAATGGGATTTTATTTTCTGCTCAGGATCCTCCTGAAAAAATGGGACGTTATTTCATGTTTAGGACCCTCCTGAAAAATGGGATTTTACTCTCTATTTAGGACCCTCCTGAAAAATGGGATTTTACTTTCTGTTCATGACCCTCCTGAAAAATGGGATTTTACTTTCTCTTCATTACCCACCTGAAAAATGGAATTTTACTTTCTGTTCAGGACCCTCCTAGAAAATGGGATTTTACTTTCTCTTCAAGACCCTCCTGAAAAATGAGATTTTACTTTCTGTTCATGACTCTCCTGAAAACTGGGATTTTACTTTCTGTTCAGAACCCTTCTGGAAAATGGGATTTTACTTTTTGTTCTTGACCCTCCAGAAAAATGGGATTTTACTTTATGTTCAGGACCCTCTTGAAAAATGGGATTTTACTTTATGTTCAAGACCCTCTTGAAAAATGAGACTTTACTTTATGTTAAGGACCCTCCTGAAAAATGGGACTTTTCTTCATGTTTAGGACCCTCCTAAAAAATGGAATTTTACTATATGTTCAGGACCCTTCTAAAAAATGGGACTTTACTTTATGTTCAGGACACTCCTGAAAAATGGGACTTTACTTTCTATTCAGGACCCTCCTGAAAATAGGGATTTTACATTCTGTTCAGGACCCTCCTGAAAAATGGGATTTTACTTTATGTTCAGGACCCATCCAGAAAAATGACATTTTACTTTATGTTCAGGACCCTCCGAAAAAATTAGGAAGTACTTTCTGTGTAGGACCAATTTGAAAAATGGGAATTTACTTTCTATTCAGGACCCTCCTGAAAATATAGGATTTTAATTTTTGTTCAGGACCCTCCTGTAAAAATGAAATTTTACTTTATATTCAGGACCCGTCTAAAAATTAGGATTTTACTTTCTGTTCAGGACCCTCCTGAAAAATGTTATTTTACATTATGTTCAGAACCCTCCTGAAAATGGGATTTTACCTTATGTTTAGGACCCTCCTTAAAAATGGGATTTTACTTTCTGTTCAGGACCTTCCTGGAAAATGGTATTTAATTTTATGTTCAGGACCCTCCTAATAAATGAGACTTTATTTTATGTTCAGGACCCTCCAGAAAAAATGACTTTTCTTTCTGTTCAGGACCCTCCTGAAAAATGGGGCTTTACTTTCTGTTCTGGACTCTCCTGAAAAATGGGATTTTTCTTTTTGTTCAGGACCCTCCTGAAAAATGGGATTTTACTTTATCTTCAGGACCCTCTAGAAAAATGGGACTTTACTTTCTGTTCAGGACTCTCCTGGAAAATGGGATTTTTCTTTCTGTTTTGGATCCTCCAGAAAAATAGGATTTTACCTTATGTTCAAGGCCCTACTAAAAAAATGGGATTTTACTTTATGTTTAGGACCCTCCTGAAAAATGGGCTTTTCCATTCTGTTTAGGACCATCCTGAAAAATGGGATTTTTCTTTCTTCTCAGGACCATCCTGAAAAAAAGGATTTTACTTTATGTTCAGGACCCTCCTGAAAAATGAGATTTTACTTTATGTTCAAGGCACTCCTGGTAAATGGGACTGTACTTTCTGCACAGGACCCCCCTGAAAAATGGGATTTTACTTTCTATTCAGGACCCTCTTGAAAAATAGGATTTTACTTTATGTTCAGGACCCTCTTAAAAAATAGAATTTAACTTTTTGTTCAGGACCCTCCTGAAAAATGGGATTTTACTTTCTGTTCAGGACCCTCCTGAAAAATGGGTTTTTACTTTCTGTACAGGACCCTCCTAAAAAATGAGATTTTACATTATATTCAGGACTCTCCTAAAAAATGGGATTTTAATTTATATTCAGGACCCTCCTGAAAAATAGGATTTTACTTTCTGTTCAGGACCCTCCTGAAAAATGAGATTTTACTTTTTGTTCAGCATCCTCCTGAAAAATGGGATTTTACCTTATGTTCCAGACCCTACTGAAAAATGGGATTTTAATTGATGTTCAGGACCATCCTAAAAAAAGGAATTTTCCTTTCTGTTCAGGACCATCCTGAAAAATAGGATTTTACTTTATGTTTCGGAACATCCTGAAAAATGTGATTTTAATTTATGTTTAGGACCCTCCATAAAAAATGGGATTTTACTTTATGTTCAGGACCCTCCTTGTTGATAGGATTCTACTTTCTACTTAGGACCCTCCTGAAAAAAATAGGATTTTACTTTATGGTCAGGATCCTCCTGAAAAAATAGGACTTTAACTTCTGTTCTGGACCCTCCTGAAAAATGGGACTTTACCTCCTGAAATATGGGATTTTACTTTCTATTTAGGACCCTCCTGAAAAATGGGATTTACCTTATGTGCAGGACCCTACTGAAAATGAGATTTAACTTTCTGTTCAGGACTCTCCAAAAAAATAGGATTTAACTTTCTGTTCAGGACCCTCCTAAAAAATGGGATTTTACTTTATGTTCAGGACCCTCCTGAAAAATGAGATTTTACTTGATCTTCAGGACCCTCATGAAAAATGGGATTTTACTTTCTGTTCAGGACCTTCCTGAAAAATGGGATTTAACTTCATGTTTAGGACCCTCTTGAAAAATGGGATATTACTTTTTGATCAGGACCCTCCGAAAAAATGGTATTTTTCTTTCTGTTCAGGACCCTCATGAAAAATGAGATTTTACTTTCTGTTCAAGACCCTCCTGGAAATGGGATTTTACTTTATGTTCAGGACCTCATGAAAAATGGGACTTAGACTTAACTTTTTGATAAGGACCCTCCTGAAAAATGGGATTTTACCTTCTATTCAGGACCCTCCTGAAAAATGGGAATTTACTTTCTGTTCAGGTCTCTCCTGAAAAATGGGATTTTAGTTTATCTTCAGGATCCTCCTGAAAAATGGGATTTTAATTTCTGTTCAGGACCCTCCTAGAAAATGGGATTTTACTTTCTGTTCAGGACCCTCCTCATAAATGAGATTTTACCTTATGTTCAAGACCCTGCAGAAAAATTGGATTTTACTTTCTGTTCAGGACCCTCCTGGAATATGGTATTTAACTTTATGTTCAGGACCCTCGTGAAAAATGGGACTTCACTTTATGTTCAGGACCCTCCTGAAAAATAGGACTTTATTTTCTGTTCAGGACCCTCCTGAAAAATGGGATTTTACTTTATGTTCAGGTCCCTCCTGAAAAATGGGATTTTACGTTCTGTTCAGGAACCTCCTGAAAAATGGGATTTTACTTTCTGTACAGGACCCTCCTAAAAAATAAGATTTTACTTTATATTCAGGACCCTCCTGAAAAATGGGATTTTAATTTATATTCAGGCTCCTCCTAAAAAATAGGATTTTACTTTCTTTTCAGGACCCTCTTGAAAAATGAGATTTTACTTTCAGTTCTGGACCCTCCTGAAAAATGGGATTTTACCTTATGTTCCAGCCCCTCCTAAAAAATGGGATTTTACTTTATGTTCAAGGTCATCCTGAAAAATGGGATTTTTCTTTCTGTTCAGGACCATCCTGAAAAATAGGATTCTACATTATGTTCCGTACCCTCCTGAAAAATGGGATTTTAATTTATGTTTAGGACCCTCCATAAAAAATGGGATTTTTCTTTATGTTCAGGACCCTCCTGGTTGATAGGATTTTACTTTCTACTTAGGACCCTCCTGAAAAAAATGGAATTTTACTTTCTTGTCAGGACCCTCCTGAAAAAATGGGACTTTACCTTCTGTTGTGGACCCTACTGAAAAATAGGACTTTACCTACTTAAATATGGGATTTTACTTTCTATTCAGGACCCTCCTGAAAAATGGGATTTTACTTTATGTTCAGGACCCTACTGGAAATGGGATTTAACTTTCTGTTCAGGACCCTCCAAAAAATGAGATTTAACTTTCTGTTCAGGACCCTCCTGAAAAATGAGATTCTACATTATGTTCACGACCCTCCTGAAAAATGAGATTTTACTTTAACTTCAGGACCCTCATGAAAAATGAGATTTTACTTTTTGTTCAGGACCCTCCAGAAAAATGGGATTTCACTTCATGTTTAGGACCCTTTTTAAAAATGGGATTTTACTTTTTTTTTAGGACCTTCCTGAAAAATGGGATTTTACTTTCTGTTCAGGACCCTCCTAAAAAATGGGATTTTACTTTCTATTCTAGACCCTCCTGGAAAAAGGGATTTTACTTTATGTTCAAGACCCTCCTGAAAAATGGGACTTTACTGTATATTAAGGACCCTCCTGAAAAATTGGATTTTAACTCCTATTCAGGACCCTCCTGAAAAATGGGATTTTACTTTCTGTTCAGGTTCCTCCTGAAAAATGGGATTTTAGTTTATCTTTAGGATCCTCCTGAAAAATGGGATTTTACTTTCTGTTAAGGACCCTTCTGGAAAATAGGGATTTTACTCTCTGTTCAGGACCCTCCTAATAAATGAGATTTTACCTTATATTCAGGACCCTCCTACAAAAAAGGATTTTACTTTCTAGCTCAGGATCCTCCTGGAAAATGGGATTTAACTTTATGTTCAGGACCCTCCTGAAAAATGGGTCTTTACTTTATGTTTAGGACCCTCCTGGAAAATGGGACTTTGCTTTCTGTTTTGGACCCTCCTGAAAAATGGGAATTTACTTTCTGTTCAGCACACTCCTGAAAAAATGGGATTTTACTTTCTTTTTGGGACCTCCCTGAAAAATGGGATTTTACTTTATCTTCAGGACACTACTGAAAACTGGGAATTTCCTTTCTGTTAGGACCCATCCTGGAAAATGGGATTTTACTTTCTGTTCAGGGCCCTCCAGAAAATGGGATCTTACATTATGTTTAGGACCCTCCTGAAAAATTGGATTTTACTATATGTTCAAGACCCTCCTGGTAAATGGGATTTTAATTTCTGATCAGGACCCTCTAGAAAAAATGGGATTTTATTTTCTGCTCAGGACCCTCCTGAAAAAATGGGACTTTACCTCATGTTTAGGACCCTCCTGAAAAATGGGATTTTACTTTCTATTCAGGACCCTCCTAAAAAATGGGATTTTACTTTTTGTACATGACCCTCCTGAAAAATGAGATTTTACTTTCTTTTCATGACCCTCCTAAAAAATGGAATTTTACTTTTTGTTCAGGACTCTCCTGGAAATGGGATTTTACTTTCTCTTCAAGACCCACCTGAAAAATGATATTTTACTTTCTGTTCATGACTCTCCTGAAAAATGGGATTTTACTTTCTGTTCAGGACCCTCCTGGAAAATGGGATTTTAAATTTGTTTCTGGACCCTCCTTAAAAATGGGATTTTTCTTTATGTTCAGGACCCTCCTGAAAAATTGGATTTTACTTTATGTTTAGGACCCTCCTGAAAAATGGGACTTTACTTTATGTTCAGGACCCTCCTGAAAACTGGGATTTTACATTCTGTTCAGGACCCTCCTGAAAAATGGGATTTTACTTTATGCTTAGGACCCTCCAGAAAAATGAGATTTTACTTTCGGTACAGGACCCTCCGGAAAAATTAGGAAGAACTTTCTGTCCAGGACCAATATGAAAAATAGGAGTTTACTTTCTATTTAGGACCCTCCTGAAAAAATGGGACTTTACCTTCTGTTCTGGACCCTCCTGAAAAATGGGACTTTACCTCCTGAAAAATGGGATTTTACCTTATGTTCAGGACCCTACTGAAAATGGGATTTAACTTTCTGTTCAGGACCCTCCAAAAAAATAGGATTTAACTTTCTGTTCAGGACCCTCCTGAAAAATGGGATTCTACATTATGTTCAGGACCCTCCTGAAAAATGAGATTTTACTTTATGTTCAGGACCCTCCTGAAAAATTGGATTTTACTTTATGTTCAGGACCCTCCTGAAAAATGAGACTTTACTTTATGTTCAGGACCCTCATGAAAAATGGGACTTTACTTTATGATTAGGACCCTCTAGAAAAATAGGACCTTACTTCATGTTTAGGACCCTCCTGAAAAATAGAATTTTACTTTATGTTCAGGTCTCTCCTGAAAAATGGGACTTTATTTCTGTTCAGGACCCTCCTGAAAATTGGGATTTTACATTCTGTTCAGGACCCTCCTGAAAAATGGGATTTTACTTTATGCTTAGGACCCTCCAGAAAAATGAGATTTTACTTTCTGTACAGGACCCTCCAGAAAAATTTGGAAGAACTTTCTGTCCAGGACCAATATGAAAAATAGGAGTTTACTTTCTATTTAGGACCCTCCTGAAAAAATAGGATTTTAATTTCTGTTCAGGACCCTACTGTAAAAATGAGATTTTACTTTATATTCAGGACCCTTCTAAAAATTGGGAAATTACTTTCTGTTCAGCACCCTCCTGAAAAATGGGATTTTACTTCATGTTCTGAACCCTCCTGAAAAATGGGATTTTACCTTATGTTTATGACCCTCCTGAAAAATGGGATTTTACTTTCTGTTTAGGACCCCCCTGGAAAATGGGATTTAACTTTATGTTCAGGACCCTCCTGATAAATAAGACTTTACTTTATGTTCAGGACCCTCCTGAAGAATAAGACTTTACTTTCTGTTCAGGACCCTCCTGAAAAATAGGATTTTACTTTCTGTTCAGGACCCTCCTGAAAAATGGGACTTTACTTTCTGTTCAGGACCATCCTGAAAAATGAGATTTTACTTTCTGTTCAGGACCCTCCTGAAAAATAGGATTTTACTTTATCTTCAGGGCCCTCTTGAAAAATAGGACTTTACTTTCTTTCAGGACCCTCCTGGAAAATGGGATATCACTTTCTGTTTCTGACCCTCCTGAAAAATGGGATTTTACGTTATGTTCAAGACCCTCCAGAAAAAAAATGGGATTTTACTTTATATTTAGGACCCTCCTGAAAAATCGGATTTTCCTTTCTGTTTAGGACCATCCTAAAAAATGGGATTTTCCTTTCTTCTCAGGACCCTCTTGAAAAAATGGGATTTTACTTTCTATTCAAGGCCCTCCAGAGAAATGGAACTGTACTTTCTGCTCAGGACCCTTCTGAAAAAATGAGCTTTTATTTTCTGGTCAGGACCCTCCTGAAAAATTGGGACTTTACCTTCTGTTCCGGACCCTCCTGAAAAATGGGACTTTACTTCATGTTTAGGACCCTCCTAAAAATTGGGATTTTACTTTCAATTGAGGACCCTCCTGAAAAATGGGAATTTACTTTATGTTCAGGACCCTCTTAAAAAATGGAATTTAACTCTCTGTTCAGGACCCTCCTGAAAAATGGGATTTTACGTTCTGTTCTGGACCCTTCCTGACAAATGGGATTTTATTTTCTGTACAGGACCCTCCTAAAAAAATGAGATTTTACTTTATATTCAGGACCCTCCAGAAAAATGGGATTTTAATTTATATTCAGGACCCTCCTGAAAAATAGGATTTTACTTTCAGTTCAGGACCCTTCTAAAAAATGAGATTTTACTTTTAGTTCAGGACCCTCCTGAAAAATGGGATTTTACCTTATGTTCCAGACCCTCCTGAAAAATGGGATTTTACTTTATGTTTCGGACCCTCCTGAAAAATGTGATTTTAATTTATGTTTAGGACCCTCCATAAAAAATGGGATTTTACTTTATGTTCAGGACCCTCCTTGTTGATAGGATTCTACTTTTACTTAGGACCCTCCTGAAAAAAAATAGGATTTTACTTTATGGTCAGGACCCTCCTGAAAAAATGGGACTTTACTTTCTGTTATGGACCCTCCTGAAAAATTGGACTTTACCTCCTGAAATATGGGATTTTACTTTCTATTCAGGACCCTCCTGAAAAATGGGATTTTACCTTATGTTCAGGACCCTACTGAAAATGGGATTTAACTTTCTGTTCAGGACCCTCCAAAAAAATAGGATTTAACTTTCTGTTCAGGACCCTCCTGAAAAATGGGATTTAATTTATGTTCAGGCCCCTCATGAAAAATGAGATTTTACTTTATCTTCAGGACCCTCATGAAAAATGAGATTTTACTTTTTTTTCAGGACCCTCCAGAAAAATGGGATTTCACTTCATGATTAGGACCCTCCCGAAAAATGGGATTTTACCTTTTGTTCAGGACCTTCTTGAAAAATGGGATTCTACTTTCTGTTCAGGACCCTCCTGAAAAATAAGATTTTACTTTCTGTTCAAGACCCTCCTGGAAAAAGGGATTTTACTTTATGTTCAGGACCCTCCTGAAAAATGGGACTTTACTTTATATTAAGGACCCTCCTGAAAAATGGGATTTTACCGTCTATTTAGGACCCTCCTGAAAAATGGGATTTTACTTTCTGTTAAGGACCCTCCTGGAAAATGGGATTTTACTCTCTGTTCAGGACCCTCCTAATAAAAGAGATTTTGCCTTATGTTCAAGATCCTTCTGCAAAAAAGGATTTTACTTTCTGCTCAGGACCCTCCTGAAAAATGGGATTTTACCTTATGTTCAGGACCCTACTGAAAATGGGATTTAACTTTCTGTTCAGGACCCTCCAAAAAAATAGGATTTAACTTTCTGTTCAGGACCCTCTAGAAAAATGGGATTTAATTTATGTTCAGGCCCCTCCTGAAAAATGAGATTTTACTTTATCTTCAGGACCCTCATGAAAAATGAGATTTTACTTTTTTTTCAGGACCCTCCAAAAAAATGGGATTTCACTTCATGATTAGGACCCTCCCGAAAAATGGGATTTTACCTTTTGTTCAGGACCTTCTTGAAAAATGGGATTCTACTTTCTGTTCAAGACCCTCCTGGAAAAAGGGATTTTACTTTATGTTCAGGACCCTCCTGAAAAATGGGACTTTACCTTCTATTCAGGACCATCCTGAAAAATGGGATTTTACTTTCTGTTAAGGACCCTCCTGGAAAATGGAATTTTACTCTCTGTTCAGGACCCTCCTAATAAAAGAGATTTTGCCTTATGTTCAGGACCCTTCTGCAAAAAAGGATTTTACTTTCTGCTCAGGACCCTCCTGGAAAATGGGATTTAACTTTATGTTCAGGACTCTCCTGAAAAATGGGACTTTACTTTATGTTCAGGACCCTTCTGGAAAATGGGACTTTACTTTGTGTTCAGGACCCTCCTGAAAAATGGAATTTTACTTTCTGTTCAGCACCCTTCGGAAAAATGGGATTTTACTTTCTGTTCAGGACCCTCCTGGAAAATGGGATTTAACTTTTTGTTCTTGACCCTCCAGAAAAATGGGATTTTACTTTATGTTCAGGACCCTCTTGAAAAATGGGATTTTACTTTATGTTCAAGACCCTCTTGAAAAATGGGACTTTACTTTATGTTCAGGACCCTCCTGAAAAATGGGACTTTTCTTCATGTTTAGGACCCTCCTAAAAAGTGGGATTTTACTTTATGTTCAGAACCCTCCTGAAAAATGGGATTTTACCTTATGTTCAAGAACCTTCTGAAAAAAATCAGATTTTACTTTATGTTTAGGACCTTCCTGAAAAATTGGATTTTCCTTTTAGTTTAGGACCATCCTGAAAAATGGGATTTTAATTTATGTTCAGCACCCTCCTGAAAAAATGGGATTTTACTTTATGTTCAAGGCTTTCCTGGTAAATTGGACTGTACTTTCTGCTCAGCACCCTTCGGAAAAATGGGATTTTACTTTCTGTTCAGGACCCTCCTGAAAAATGAGATTTTACTTTATCTTCAGGACCCTCCTGAAAAATGGGAATTTCCTTTCTGTTAGGACCCATCCTGGAAAATGGGATTTTACTTTCTGTTCAGGACCCACCTAAAAAATGAGATTTTACTTTATGTTTAGGACCCTCCTGAAAAATCGGATTTTACTATATCTTCAGGACCCTATAGTAAATGGGATTTTAATTTCTGCTTAGGACCCTCCTAAAAAAATGGGATTTTATTTTCTGCTCAGGATCCTCCTGAAAAAATGGGACTTTATTTCATGTTTAGGACCCTCCTGAAAAATGGGATTTTACTCTCTATTTAGGACCCTCCTGAAAAATGGGATTTTACTTTCTGTTCATGACCCTCCTGAAAAATGGGATTTTACTTTCTCTTCATGACCCTCCTGAAAAATGGAATTTTACTTTCTGTTCAGGACCCTCCTAGAAAATGGGATTTTACTTTCTCTTCAAGACCCTCCTGAAAAATGGAATTTTACTTTCTGTTCATGACTCTCCTGAAAAATGGGATTTTACTTTCTGTTCAGGACCCTCCTGGAAAATGGGATTTTACTTTTTGTTCTTGACCCTCCAGAAAAATGGGATTTTACTTTATGTTCAGGACCCTCTTGAAAAATGGGATTTTACTTTATGTTCAAGACCCTCTTGAAAAATGGGACTTTACTTTATGTTCAGGACCCTCCTGAAAAATGGGACTTTTCTTCATGTTTAGGACCCTCCTAAAAAGTGGGATTTTACTTTATGTTCAGGACCCTCCTGAAAAATGGGATTTTACCTTATGTTCAAGAACCTTCTGAAAAAAATCAGATTTTACTTTATGTTTAGGACCTTCCTGAAAAATTGGATTTTCCTTTTAGTTTAGGACCATCCTGAAAAATGGGATTTTAATTTATGTTCAGGACCCTCCTGAAAAAATGGGATTTTACTTTATGTTCAAGGCTTTCCTGGCAAATTAGACTGTACTTTCTGCTCAGCACCCTTCGGAAAAATGGGATTTTACTTTCTGTTTAGGACCCTCCTGAAAAATGAGATTTTAGTTTATCTTCAGGACCCTCCTGAAAAATGGGACTTTACCTCCTGAAATATGGGATTTTACTTTCTATTCAGGACCCTCCTGAAAAATGGGATTTTACCTTATGTTCAGGACCCTACTGAAAATGGGATTTAACTTTCTATTCAGGACCCTCCAAAAAAATAGAATTTAACTTTCTGTTCAGGACCCTCCTGAAAAATGGGATTCTACATTATGTTCAGGACCCTCCTGAAAAATGAGATTTTACTTTATCTTCAGGACCCTCTTGAAAAATGAGATTTTACTTTTTATTCAGGACCCTCCAGAAAAATGGGATTTCACTTCATGATTAGGACCCTCCCGAAAAATGGGATTTTACCTTTTGTTCAGGACCTTCTTGAAAAATGGGATTTTACTTTCTGTTCAGGACCCTCCTGAAAAATGGGATTTTACTTTCTGTTCAAGACTCTCCTGGAAAAAGGGATTTTACTTTATGTTCAGGACCCTCCTGATAAATGGGACTTTACTTTATATTAAGGACCCTCCTGAAAAATGGGATTTTACATTCTATTCAGGACCCTCCTGAAAAGTAGGATTTAATTTTCTTTTCAGGTCTCTCCAGAAAAACGGGATTTTAGTTTATCTTCAGGATCCTCCTGAAAAATGGGATTTTACTTTCTGTTAAGGACCCTCCTGGAAAATGGGATTTTACTCTCTGTTCAAGACCCTCCTAATAAAAGAGATTTTGCCTTATGTTCAGGACCCTTCTGCAAAAAAGGATTTTACTTTCTGCTCAGGACCCTCCTGGAAAATGGGATTTAACTTTTTGTTCAGGACCCTCCAGAAAAATGGGGTTTAACTTCATGTTTAGGACCCTTTTGAAAAATGGGATTTTACTTTTTTTTTCAGGACCTTCCTGAAAAATGAGATTTTACTTTCTGTTCAGGACCCTTCGAAAAAATGAGATTTTACTTTCTGTTCAGGACCCTCCTGAAAAATGAGATTTTACTTTATCTTCAGGACCCTCCTGAAAAATGGGAATTTCCTTTCTGTTAGGACCCATCCTGGAAAATGGGATTTTACTTTCTGTTCAGGACCCTCCTAAAAAATGGGATTTTACTTTATGTTTAGGACCCTCCTGAAAAATCGGATTTTACTATATCTTCAGGACCCTATAGTAAATGGGATTTTAATTTCTGCTTAGGACCCTCCTAAAAAAATGGGATTTTATTTTCTGCTCAGGATCCTCCTGAAAAAATGGGACTTTATTTCATGTTTAGGACCCTCCTGAAAAATGGGATTTTACTCTCTATTTAGGACCCTCCTGAAAAATGGGATTTTACTTTCTGTTCAGAACCCTCCTGAAAAATGGGATTTAACCTTATGTTTAGAACCCTCCTTAAAAATGAGATATTACTTTCTGTTCAGGACCCTCCTAGAAAATGAGATTTTACTTTCTCTTCAAGACCCTCCTGAAAAATGGAATTTTACTTTCTGTTCATGGCTCTCCTGAAAAATGGGATTTTACTTTCTGTTCAGGACCCTCCTGGAAAATGGGATTTTACTTTTTGTTCTTGACCGTCCAGAAAAATGGGATTTTACTTTATGTTCAGGACCCTCTTGAAAAATGGGATTTTACTTTATGTTCAAGACCCTCTTGAAAAATGGTACTTTACTTTATGTTCAGGACCCTCCTGAAAAATGGGACTTTTCTTCATGTTTAGGACCATCCTAAAAAGTGGGATTTTACTTTATGTTCAGGACCCTCCTGAAAAATGGGATTTTACCTTATGTTCAAGAACCTTCTGAAAAAAATCAGATTTTACTTTATGTTTAGGACCTTCCTGAAAAATTGGATTTTCCTTTTAGTTTTGGACCATCCTGAAAAATGGGATTTTAATTTATGTTCAGGTCCCTCCTGAAAAAATGGGATTTTACTTTATGTTCAAGGCTTTCCTGGTAAATTGGACTGTACTTTCTGCTCAGCACCCTTCGGAAAAATGGGATTTTACTTTCTGTTCAGGACCCTCCTGAAAAATGAGATTTTACTTTATCTTCAAGACCCTCCTGAAAAATGGGAATTTCCTTTCTGTTAGGACCCATCCTGGAAAATGGGATTTTACTTTCTGTTCAGGACCCTCCTAAAAAATGGGATTTTACTTTATGTTTAGGACCCTCCTGAAAAAATCGGATTTTACTATATCTTCAGGACCCTATAGTAAATGGGATTTTAATTTCTGCTTAGGACCCTCCTAAAAAAATGGGATTTTATTTTCTGCTCAGGATCCTTCTGAAAAAATGGGACTTTATTTCATGTTTAGGACCCTCCTGAAAAATGGGACTTTACTCTCTATTTAGGACCCTCCTGAAAAATGGGATTTTACTTTCTGTTCATGACCCTCCTGAAAAATGGGATTTTACCTTTTGTTCAGGACCTTCTTGAAAAATGGGATTTTACTTTCTGTTCAGGACCCTCCTGAAAAATGGGATTTTACTTTCTGTTCAAGACTCTCCTGGAAAAAGGGATTTTACTTTATGTTCAGGACCCTCCTGATAAATGGGACTTTACTTTATATTAAGGACCCTCCTGAAAATGGGATTTTACCTTCTATTCAGGACCCTCCTGAAAAGTAGGATTTAATTTTCTGTTCAGGTCTCTCCAGAAAAATGGGATTTTAGTTTATCTTCAGGATCCTCCTGAAAAATGGGATTTTACTTTCTGTTAAGGACCCTCCTGGAAAATGGGATTTTACTCTCTGTTCAAGACCCTCCTAATAAAAGAGATTTTGCCTTATGTTCAGGACCCTTCTGCAAAAAAGGATTTTACTTTCTGCTCAGGACCCTCCTGGAAAATGGGATTTAACTTTTTGTTCAGGACCCTCCAGAAAAATGGGGTTTCACTTCATGTTTAGGACCCTTT